>JAOXYI010064084.1:0-12613 GCA_028566495.1 Lithophaga antillarum | reverse complement strand
CGTCCAGCAAACAGAAATCGACGACATAGAAACGACGTCAATACTATCAAGGAAATCACTGTTGTGGCAGTTTTGGCGCAATCCACCAGATGGCGTTGATTTCTGAGTCCATTTCGCTCCCAACAAACCCTTGAAAGATTTGTAAATCCCCGGTCTTCATTAAAACTAATGTGAACCCATCAGAATTCAGCTTTTGTGCGGAACATTTCATTATCGACGATTATGCGATGGTAATATACAAAACAGGTGGGAAAGCTAACGAAAAACTTTCAATCTTGCAAGGATTTGTGTAGAGCAAAGTGGAATCAGAAACCCTTGAGTTGGAAAGATGTAAATGGACCAAAGGAACAAAAATATAATAACATAATAAAATAAGTCTGTGTTTTCTTGAAAATATGAAGAGATATCGAGTAATATATATCAAACAAAATGTCATATAATACACAGGGCGAACGCTAATATAAGCTGAAAAAAGGCGCTGCTTTGATTGCTGTTCTACATCTTGAAGTCACAGCATAAGCTGTTATACTTGCTTTAAGTTCAAGACGACCCCATGTACATCACTTTTGCGTTATGAATTTTGTGGATTTTCACCTCATTAAATTTCAATCAAAGACAGAAAAGGAAGGAACATTGTCATGTTCTTTTTGTTGTTCGTTTTTACTATAAATTCATGTTTGGTTTTTACGATGATACGATCTACGTATTTACTGATGCGTATGAATAAATAAAATTTAAGTTTACGTAGCAGTAATTCAACGCCATCTGGTGGATTGCGCCAAAACTGCCACAACAGTGATTTCCTTGATATTATTGACGTCGTTTCTATGTCGTCGATTTCTGTTTGCTGGATGTTTGAACCACTTTTACACAAAATAAAAGCAAATTTTACTATTCAAAGCGCTATTGTTAAATGATTAATCTGGGTACCCCATATATTCTTATATTTTCCTAAATGTCGTAGTCTGTACTATATATATATGTATAGTATATTGTTTCTCAATAATTCAATGGCTTTTTAGACTATAAACAGATTTTTCAGGTGAGGGAAATTATATTTCCTATAAATCCTTTGTAAAATATCTAACAATTTACAGTATTATTAACCCGTATAGCAGAAAAAAACTAAGCCTGGGTATAGCTATATTTCTTTGGTTATTCTAACAGGAAACTGAAAATTGTACATTCCTGCAAGAATATAGGAGTTATAAGATATCGTCCATTACTACTACTTGACGTTAAAAAAGGTATTATAAACTTTAGTAATTTGGCACTGAAGTCCAACGAAATTTAATAGATGGTAAATGAGAGTGTTATAATTCCCCTTTTCAAAACAAATTTTCATAAAATAATGGCATAAAACTTTATTAAAGTCTTTCATGAGCCGACTATTGTCGGCTACTGAAATATAAAACTTTATAATAGAAGAAATGTAAGTTAAATTGAGATGCATGTGAAAAGAAAGACAACCGTCAGTTCAACGGAAGATTCTGTTTCAAACATTTGGTGTTGACTGAAGGTGAGATCCATACCTCCAATACACTTTTTTCGATCCTTCCGATTTGTACCTTCATGAGCATCAAGACATCACTTCCTGTTAGGTTTTCTTGAGACGGATAAATACTCACTGAACAACTATTTTTTAAACGTTCGGTTTGAGTTTATCAGCCTGAATTTTTTATATATGCAATCTATATTCATTATAAGTTATCGTGTACTTAATTTTTTATAGCTTACGAAGATTAAAACGTATCGTTAAATGTTCTCCTCGAAGAACGATGGAATTTCCATCTTGGTAGGTGAGGTAAGTATCCATGCGATAGATCGTTCTCGGCGTGACGGGTAGATTTTTCGGGTTTCGGAAGATCTTCATACCGGGTGACACGTTGGAGAAGAAACTGTAGACGGTCGGTTGTTGTGATTCATTCATAAAACTTCCACGGATAATGTCACTGTTGATGAAGATGTTATTAGTGTTGATGATGTTGACGATGTTTTCGCCCTCACTGTAACCTTTTGTTACATCGTCGTAAGTATAAATTTGTCGATCGAATCCTGGTACGGTGTTGATGCTATTGTCTGCATCGAAATCGACCTGATAGTATTTTTTTGGAGAACGAGGACTGCTCTCAGTGTAATGCGATTAGCATCGATTCTAGTTTTAGCCCATGGCCTTTAAGAGGTATCTCTTGCTGTATCCCATCGTTAATATCTTCGATTGTATAGGAACCGGTACTCAAGGTAATGGTATACCAGTTTGCTCCATCGTCGGGTGAGTAGCGAAAAACGTTGTTTTTCTGATGAATGTTGGGAAATGAATAATACGTCTCCAGGTTGATTAGGGACATTTCGTAGCTTTTGCCGTTCTTCAGTTGAATGGGTGGGTTGAATCTGGTGGTAATTCTGATATCATTCCCGGAGACGTAAAAGAAAATCCTTGTTTGGAATTGGTATTGTCAACGATATGTTGCAATAAATTATGTTCAGACATTTACGTAATGGTGTTTTGTAACTACTAGCTTGTAGTTGCAAAACAGTCATTTGTCATACACCAATTTTTTAAATATGACGTTCATCATTCGACCATCTGACTCGAACTGTAGAATCCTATCAGAGATCACGAGAGCGAAGGCCTGAGTGTTGGCTGGAACATTCTGGATAAATTATACTCTGACGTAGATGTGTACGGTAGATTCTTTTATTTTTTCACCCTGTTTACTTACATCAAAGACAAATCTGAGAAGTCGGACGGGGTAATGTTGGGATTGCTGATGAGATGATACATGTTGAAGAATTTTCTTCTGAAGTCTGCCGATTATTTATGCAATCTAGCCAATCTGTTTTGAGTGAATGAGGCATTATAATTCACGGCTAGATATCTCTGAGCGTTCAGATGTTTCTCAGCCTATATTGATCAAATACAGCAGTATTGGCTTCTTGGTTATTACTTTTGTCAGTCTGGAATGCTATGATGACCCACATAAGCTTTTCGGGGTTACGTTGGTAGACAATCGCCAACTGAACGTTGTATTTTGCGGAACGGCTATGGAATTGCGCTGTCTCATGCGATATAACTAATCTCGAGTTTGAACTTGCTTTTGATCGTTTTGTACAACTGTAGTTTCGACTCGTTGGAGGAAATGACATGAGGGGCGATCCAAGAGATTTTACTCAAGATGATCTTAGCATCTTCATCGACACCTGCATATCTGAACACTGCATTGTTATCAGAATGTCGAAAGAGTGCTAACTTGTGTTTGAAACTATACACCAGCTTGTCATAATCCTGTGCAAATCTAAAGATGTGTTTCAGTGGAACGATGAATGAAAATTCACCCTTGTTAGCCAGTTTTGCGATGATGTAACCTCAAGTGCGATGAACACTGTGTTTTCAGCTTCAGCTGCAGCAGATGCATCTTTGAACTATAATTGATTGAGACCTTGATACTCGGAAAAGTAGTCTGGATATGTCATAAGTCCAAACATGGTTGTGGCTACCCCAGGATCGCTGAGAGATTCCATCGTCTGTCCAGAAAGATTGTATCTGATGCTTGTGAACAGATACATCACAGCGTTGTTGACGAGTGAGATTAAATCTACATTTTGGTAAGCCGATCAATCGTTCTTTTGAAGTCGTCCCTCCACTAACAGATAACTTTCGGTTGGATGGGTAAAAAGGTCTTCAGTTTCAATGTTGATTCTCACTTCTGCACCAAAGCTATTCAGATTGCTTCCTGTGATGGGCTCATATTCATGGAATTCATACTCCTTAATACTTCGTCAAAGATCAAAGATTCTTTGATATCAAAAATTTGAAATATATTTATTTATTTATACTGTTGTACGAAGTCGCGTATTGTTGCAATAATTCCACTCCCAGTAATGAGATTGTTCAAATTATTTCTTTTTGTCGGATTGACTGATGTTCGCGTTGTCTTTTTAGGTTTACCAACAACATAATCCAGCTTTTGTAGCACCCTTTTCCACACCTTTCACGGCTGCATTAGTGGCAGCAGTCAATGCCTTGCTGCTGAGGATGTAAATGCTCGACCGAGTAAATTAGTCATAGTGTCAAACAGACTACTTCCACCGTAAACATACTTACGATGTAACATTTTTTAGTGACTAACATCTTTTATTTAATAGTATGTTGTGATGTATATTTTGTATTCGTCATTATCGATGACACCGAGACGTTTCAATGTATCCAGGATGGCCACTATTTCCTTTCTAACTCCATTGTTTCCAGCTTTGTACGATGCAGAAGAGAGACATAATCGATCTATTAAGATATTGGGATCGGACGGTAGAAAATAGTTTTTTGTCCACTATCTTGCCTCTCTTATTTCTAAATATGTGAAACGATATTCTTCCACTTATAACTTCTACTAGCTTTAGGAATTCTGGAGAGAACATCATTGCCTTGATACATTGCATTAGTCATCCAAGTTGTCAGGTTCGAATATTTTGGGTCTTTTCTTAACGAGGAGTTCGCAGTGCGAGTATTCCTTTGTATCGTACACCATCCACTAAGATGTCGTCTCCATTAAAAGTGATTAGTTTGTTTCCAATGAGGAATTCATTGTCTACAGATTTCAATCTAAAAGTGTGATTTGCTTCTTTCGTCATGCTTAGGGTGAGATATTTTCGTGCTCGAGGTCCTAGGGTGGTGTGATCGTTGGATAATGTTCTTTTTTCATCAGCAAACAAAGGCTGGTGGTGGAGGAAGGATGGCTGGTAATACAGGATGATCTTCTAACTTCTTAGTGATTTGAGAAGCAGCCTTTTCTTGTGCCTCTAGCACAGGTTTGAAAAACTTGGTATGATCTCTACTAATCCATTGTTTGTCTAGTCGAAATTGTATATTACTCGCTTTGTTGTTCCGCTTAACGTTCTGCACTTCCTTGGCAAGAACTTCACGCTGTTCGGGATCAGTCACTTTTATAGACGACATATTTATTTATAGTGTTTGAACCAACGTTCAACAGCGTTTGAACGAAGGCTCAATAGCGTTTGAACGAACGGCTCTAAGCGTTTGAACGAACCTTCAATAGCGTTTGAACGAACCCTCAATAGCGTTTGAATGAACACCTCTAGGAGTCTCAACGAACGTCTCAATACCGTTTGAACGAACGCCTCTAAAGCGTTTCTTGAAACACCTCTACGCGTTTGGAGAAATACCTCTAAGTTTTATAGCGTTTGAGCACTTGCTGAAACCATGCTGGCAACTCGAAATCAATTGAATGTTTCTTAATGATTTGTTTTCTTCCCCAATTCACCACACGTTTAAATCCTTTCACGGAATGTTTTGCTATGAAGTATCCTTCTCCATATTTCTTACCTTCAAAACCCTAATAGAGGACCTATCGCATTCTCGATGTCGAAATTTATTTTGAATCCTGGATCTATTGTTAATCATTCTCCAACGAATATCTCTTCCTATGGTTTCCATGTAGTTCATACCGTTTCGAAAACAAAATCAAACGATGTCTTACCGTTGTCTGGAGAATAGCAAAAGACATTATTTTGGAATAAAGGCCGACACTGAACACTTCTCTGTGAAATTCCTCATTGTCGTCTGTTTTCCGTTTTTGTTGGCGTTTGCACCGCGATTGATCCGGTTGACAGGGCACACCGTTGACCTCGCGTCGTTATTTCCGAACATTTGTTTTTTACACCACCTTCTACAACACAAACATGATTATTATCATGATCATACTGAGCATACCTCGTCCACTTTGTAAATCGGAACGGGTACATACCAAACTCTCATCTTCATAGTCTTCGACTTTATGCTTCTTAGGCCCACATATATTCATCTTTATTAGTGTAAATTATTTTTTTATATAAACTTCATCGAAGCCTCTACAATAGCTACCATTCCCGGGATTACTAGTCAAGTCGATCACTGCGAATCCGGGAGATCTCGATCAACATCCTTGACAAAACGTCGTTAACTGTTCCTTGCTCATATCAGAACAGTGATCTCGATGGATGTGATCCAGGTTTTTAGTGTCTTGTCGGAAAAAGCAGATAAAATTAGCGTTTTTTCTGATGGTCTATCTCGGAAGTCTGAAGTAATTTTGAGATAGGTAAAAGCAATCTACGTTTTTATGTCGTCCTGTCACGTAATAGTCTTCACACTTATTCTGTTTGCTCAACATCAAATCATCAAACAACACCAGGTTCTTACGAGTTGCTTCGAAATCGCAGGGATCGGGTACATCGTCCGCCTGCTCACAAAAGATGTTGTGTTAGTGTTAGGGATTGAAATGCCTGAGAAGATCCAGCAGTTAACATGGAATTTTATCCTTGATGGATAGGAGATCGAGTTTTTTTTCTTTGAGAACCCTTTTTCTAATGCCTTTCTTAACAGTTGATAGATGGGTTGATGAAGTGATTTCCCAAATAACTATAAGCGATCGTAATCTAACCATCTGGGTCGGAAAAGTAAATTGTTTAGCAAAGTTGTCTTTCCACAGTCTGATTAACCAATGATAAGACCGCGGATCGATCGTTGGGGAAGTAGATGATGATTATGTCTTTTCGTCATAGTTTCATCGTACAAGATATCTTGTACATTCATTCTTTTTATTAATAAATAAATCAAATGTATTGCGTCAAATGTAGAAATGATACGGATACTGAAAACGTTCACGAGACGGTTACCAGAAACAGACGACAAATGAAGAAAGGGAAATGCACCTTTTGTGGTAAAACTAAAACTCAGTTCATAGCTAGTGGTGGTGGATTGGTGAATCGAATCATCAACAAACTACCGTAGAAATGCATTTACCGGATCTTAACTTCACTGGTAGAACCAAACTGAACAAGAGGTTGAATCCCGATGGAACGCCAAAGAGTTGGTCGACACAAAGATACATCCACACGCTACGCCATTTGTGACAAGAACATGTTGAGGGAGTCGGATCAGATCACAAATCCAACGATAAGATAGAGAATGGATCGCACTATCGTTAGACCCATCATTGAAATTAAAACACACTTTGGTTATTTTTTAAAAACAGTCTGGACGGATCAACTAGCCGAAAAGTTACACAACAAAACGAAGAGTGGTCGTTGGGGGTATGGACGATACTTGAGCAGCCGATCATGTCGATAGGAGTGCTTTTTCTAGAGACAACAAAAGGATTAAATTCATACTATATATCGATCATCGATATCTTTTCCAAGTATGGATGGATCACCCTCTTGAAGGATAAGAAAGGAACAACGGTGAGAGATGCTTTTCAATCCGTATTCATATCCCGAGTTCCCAAAACATTATGTACGGACAAAGGTATCGAGCTCTACAACAAGGATGTCAAACAGTTACTTGAAAAGCACGACCTTGATCTCCACTCCACCGAAAAAGAAGAAAAGGTAGGTGTTGTGGAGAGATGGAATCGTACCATGGAAGAGAAGATGTTGAAGTACTATTCGGTCAACTCCATTTGCAAATACATTGACCTTCTGGATAAACTACTTTATTAGTACAACACCACCAAACATAGTTTGAGCTAGATGACTCCTACGGTAGCCAGTCAAAAGGAACACGAAAGCAGAGTGTACTGGAATCTATATGGTGATCTACCGCCCTTGCAAAGACATCGATTTCGAGTTGGAGAGTCAATCACCAAGAAGGAAATCTTCGAAAAGAGGTTCCCACCCAGACGTGCCGATGAAATGTTTACCATTTGTCTCGCGTTGAACACACAACTTCCAACCTATCATCTCGAGGAACGACTTCAGTGACGAAGAGATTCAAGAACTTTTTCGAACCAGAACTGCAAAAGACTGACCAATAAAACTATTGCATTGAAAAGGCCTTGAAAAGGAGAACAAAAAAATGGGATCAAGGAAGTCTTTGTCAAATGGAGAGGATATCTATCATCGTTCAACGCATGGATCAAGAACAAAGATCTTTCGTAATAGATAAGCTTTCTAGTCTTGTTCAAGACTGGAAACATTAGTTAATCTTCCTTTCTAAACCTTCAATCTGTTTTTCACCTGATCATACTACATCTTCAAATTTGGTTGATCACCCTGCAACTACAACGAATGATGGGAGTTGATCTTTTCCTCAAGTGCTACGATCTGTTGTCTAAAGCTTTGTATCAGGTCTTGGTAATGCTTAGCATATCACCCACTGGTAATAGGCTCGTTTGCAGTTTTGGCTTTGGGAAGATTTTGAATTGCATGATCTTAAATATCTAAGTCCATGTTCGTCTTACTGCCGTTAGTAGAAACACATTCTGTTCGATCCACTTTAGACTTTGATATGCCTTTCCTTAACCACTTCATCATACTTTTTATTTATTCTTTTCATATCCATCTTGATTTAGTTGCACTCCTATCGTAACTCCTCAACATTCAATGAAGCTTTTATTTTTTCAAATCATTGATATTTATGACAATAATGAAAAAACTGCATCGTCAAACGTCCAGCCATCCGTCAACAACTTCAACATGTACATATAGAAATGACCACACACCACAGTACTTTAATGTCCGTGGGCCAGGGTGTTGATTTCGTCTATTAGAATGACTCATCGTTGGCCGATAGAGGTTTCTTGATGACCTCGAGAGTGTACATCTGATGTAACTGACTCCGAATGATGTTCATCGTCTTGTTCAATCAGTGTCCAAACAGGTCTGATAATTTTCAAAGGTGATTCCGTTCTTGACCACTTTTCTCTTTACCCCTTTACATCGCTTTCCTTCTTCACCACAGTCCAGTTGGTAGGGATACATTTTGTCCTACAAATCTTTTCATCGGGTTTCCTGTACATTCATCCTTGAACATTCCACGGATTTTCTTATTGATTCCAGCTCGAATTCCAGACGGGAGGTCGGTTGGATAGTTGGATGTGTTCAACCATTGGTGAACGTGGTCGTTAATGTCTTTGTACACATCCTCCGTTTGAATATCACAGATAAGACCGTTCCTGCGGGTGTAGCAGATACTAGCCATGTCTCCATACATCGGTTTCAAGTAGTTGTAATCGAAATCGTTCATGATAGTTTTTGATGATTCTAAGATGTAGAAGCCTAGGTAGATGGGTTTTGTCATACGTGACTTTTGATTTTCTCATTTGAACAGCTGTCAGGTGTTCGTCGAAGATGGTTCTACCATGGAAGTTAGGTTTCGCTACCGGCTTCATTGCTCGTTTTTCACTAGTGACCAGTTTGATGTCCTGTCTCTTTCGAACGTTTTCCATGATTTTACCAAAGACTGCATTGTTCATAAGTTTGAGGAAATCCTTTTTCAAACTCTGCCGTGGCTGCCGTCCTGAGTCTATTGTTCAGTTCGATGTAGGGTTTCAACCCAGCCCTTTGTCTAAACTTGATCACTCGATGAATTATCTTGAGTTTCAACCCTAGGGCTAAGTACTGTTTCAGATTCATATAATGTGAGACGTATTTTCTTTGTCTTGAAGATTGGACACCGTTTATCTCTAGCGTTTCGGCGGCTAGTGGATATTCGTTATCACTATCGTGTAACTCTTTCGGATAGTCCAAATCTATTTCGAGGACGTAACCGAAATCGTCGTTGTCAATTCTGGTAAATCGTCCGGTTAAACCCACTGCATGAAATTCTCCCGTCGGTAAGGATTTGGACACGACCTAACCTGTATGACCTGTCAACTTGTCGTGTTGATAAAGACTTGTCCCGTCCGTTCAAACTTGTCTTCCCGTTAGATGTTTCATCGGACCCGTTAAAATTTTCAGCGAGCCGTCTAAACTAGTCGTGCCATGTAAAATTTTGACGGGCCGTTGAAAACCTGACGTGCCGTCTTACACACATTGTTTTTTTTTTCCTGCCTTTTTCTCTTAACGGGGACCTATTAGAAGGATATACGTGATATATTTAAGCAACAGGGACCCCTACGCACCTCGTTAGCCAGTAAATTGGCTCCCGGGGGCGGCCTGGAGACCGAAAATGGACATGAACGGAGCTAGACAGAACGTGCGTCGGTATATTGCCTACCGCAATTTGGTTTTTTCCCTTTTGCTTCTAACGGGGCCTATTAGAATAATATACTCGGTATACCGAAGAAGCAGGGACCCTGCACACATTTCTAGCCGGTAATTTGGCTTTCGGGGCCACCCTGGAGACCGGAAACGAACATTAATGGACCTAGACGGGACCTGCGTCGGTATATTTGGGTCTATTTGACATACCGGTATGCAGTTCTTTGTTCTTTTCTCCTTATCTGCAGACTGCAATAATAAATAATGTGTAGTATCGAATAGCGGGGACCCCTGCAGTCATTTTGGTACCGGATTTTCCCAAACCTTATCTTTGATACGACCGGAAGTTCACGAATACGGAGATTTACGAGGTGTAAAGTGACGGTCCTTAATTACAGGAAAGTACTATAAAATCCATCCCAGGTATTCAAATGCCGTCAGCGACAGTAATATGATGCCATTGATACCCACTTCCTGTCCACTAACCATCTTCCCCGAGACCCGTACGTCCAGAGCGTACGGGTACATTCTGACTCGGCATTTTCCATCTGACCCGTATATCCAGCGTGCACGTGTACACTTTGATGTATGGATGGTTCAAGTCCAGCGGGTATTATTTCAACCATATTCAGGACGAGAACATATTAGTAATAAATAGACATCCCCGACAGTTATAATTCATAAGCTAGGTTAAGTCCGTAAGTCAGTAATTGGGTGGCGGCGGCGCCACTCCTCACACCTCCTCGCGACCCCTCCTCAGACCTCCTCAGACCTCTTCACACCTCCTCACGACCCCTCCTCACACCTCCTCACAACTCCTCATGGTCTCTCCTCATACCTCCTCACAACTCCTCAAACCTCCTGACGATCCTCCTCACACCTCACAACTCCTCACAACTCCTCAAGACCCTCCTCACACCTCCTCACAACTCCTCACGACTCCTCCTCACACCTCCTCACAACTCCTCACATCTCCTCACGACCCCTCCTCACACCTCCTCACGATCCCTCCTCACATCTTACAACTCCTCACACCTGCTCACGACCCCTCCTCCTCCTAATCCTCCCACACTCCTCCTCCTCCACATAGCAATAGCAGCGACAGCTGACACAGCCTTAGCCTCGATCTAAGGAATCCAATATGGCTGCGCCCATAGAACGCGGACCTGTAAGAGAGCACCCCATCTGGGTCCTAGGAATCCAATAGGCCAATAAAACTTGGCTTACACCAAATAGGAGGAGAAAACAGCGAAAAATCCAGAAAAATGCATCAAAACCGTGGGAAAAAGACTAACTTCCGGTTGCGAATACTTTCAAGATGGCGGACACCCTCCCCCTTCCGATACCGACCGAGCTACAATCCGAAAATCAATCACGCGAGATTCTTGTACATGAGAAAAAGGGGGACTTTCGTTCGTGCATGTTATATACTATATATAATACTAAAGGGCTTCCGAAAAAAAATGGCGAGAAAATACTTCCGGGCTCACTTCCGGTTCCGGTCATGCATGCACAGGAATCTCCTTCCGGTTACGTGTTTTCCTGTGACATCATGTCACTTCCAGTGACGTTATTTCCGGTGATCCTCCCTGGATCCTCGTCCTCCCGAAAAATAATAATTGAACGGTGCTTATATACTACTAGTGATGACATCTATATACGACATCTGATTGGCCAGAAAAGCCTATATCTCGATGAAACGATCTCGTATCCATTCTTGAATTGGTTCAATTAGATCTGACGAGAAAATTTTAAATAATCAATTCCCACACAATACAATGTCAAACTTACAAAAGGAAATAGGGTTTAGAAAAGTGATCCGTAGCCTTTTTTTTTCCTTTTGTAAATTTGCCTCAGTGGTATCTGACAAGAGGATTGTTAAAACTATTCTCACAAAATATACTTAAAAACCAGGAATTTTGCATTTCTTACACGTAAAAAAAGTTTTCGAACGATCGACCCAGTGGCGTGACACCCGGCGTGCTTGGGTTAGTAACGCTGTTCGGGGTTGGTTTGAGTAAAATGAAGGCGGAAGTGAATGAAATTGATGTTACCACTATAGAAGGAATTCGTTAGTATATCATAATTTTAATAAATACACTATCCTTCTGCATCGTAACTTGATCTGTATTGAAATGACATACATCCACTGCCATGACTCGAAATATGTCCGTACTTGAATACAAACGGGGGCGGTTCAGTCAATTTCTCACAATTTGGAATGCCGAAATTTCACTTGAAAATTATTATTTTAAAATCGTTCAGGAAAATATCTGTAATCAAACATTTGCATTTTTAAGAACAATAAAGTTAGCAGCATGTTCATACATATAAAACATATTTTTGTGTGGACAGATTATTGCAGAAATATCGTTTATAAAATGTCAACAAAAATTACTTGGTGTACGAGTTGGTATCTATAATTTTTTGGGGTTGGTACGAGCAATTGCTCGGGTTGGTAATATATTGACAGTTTTGCTTTTTCATAAACTTTAACTATTTCCCTTAGTTTTCAGTTCTTTTAATCATTATTCAACTCCTCGTATATGAGTACAGTTCACTAGCCGTTTTAAACTTCCGTAACAATCGCTTGCACACATGGGGAAACATTCCACAAATACAGACATACATGTATATT
>JAOXYI010063973.1:0-12614 GCA_028566495.1 Lithophaga antillarum | reverse complement strand
AAGAATCATTGTGTTAAAATTTCAAACAGATCGGACTACTAGAACTAAAGTTATCGCACGGAAACCAATGTGTCTACAGAGGGACGAAGCTGACAGACCCATAACATAATACGACTGCAAAAATTTTGCGGTTGTATAAAAAATAAACTTATATATACATTAGCCTATAGGACATTTTTCATGACTATAAGGTCATTTTAATAATCTATGTAGTGTAATCAAATATCAGGTAATTTTTGTGAAGTTCAATGGACTCTGTTGATCAGACAGATTTTAACTGACTAGTTACCTTGTACAAATGAAAATTTAAGTCAATACATGCAAATAATTGAAACAAGCCTTTCTAGTTTCTATATACATGACATAAGTTAGAAAACTAGCCATAGTGAATACACAACAAACTGTAGATAAAAAAATAATCCACAAGCAGGGCTCAAGTGGATTATTATTTATAAATCTATACATAACAACTTTCATGAGCAAAAATAAACTTTGAAGCTGTATATAACAAGGATATAATAAGAAACACAATTGGTCGGTACACACTGATATGCAAGAAAGTTAACATTGGATTCTTGAAAAAATAATCCACTGTTCAAAAAACAGAATGATGTCAGAGAAATGGATTAAGACATATTTTTTTCAACTTTGGCTGACATATCACCATAAAAGCTGACAAATGAGCCCCACCCCCTTTTTATTATTTCATGTTAATGACAGTCAGAATCTTTTTAATTATTACCATTCACTTCTCAGACAAATCACATGGTATACATGTATTATATCTCTTTATTTTAAATCAAGATTAAGAATTGTTTAGGAGTTTTGAGGACAAGGTGGTCTATGGTTTGGTTTGGCTGCTGGGGTTTATCGTCACTTTCAGCAATTTTTCAGCTATATCGTGACTACCAGACTTACTGGGGGAAGAAAGCCTGGTCAGCGATCCAGTTGAACCATTGAAACCCCTGATCTTGGGTAGGTGTCTGGAAACCTTAACATATGAAGTAGGGCGAGCAGAACTCGAACCACAACAGCAGTGTTAGACTAGTCACTAGTGGTTACGAGTCAGTGACCTTAACCACCCGGCCACTAGTCACTATTGGTTATGAGTCAGTGACCTTAAACACCCGGCCACCCAGGCCCCAGGTGGTTTATGACTGTGGTGAATATAACAATGCAAGCTGATGGGCAAAGTGATCTATATATATGTAGTGATTTCCCCAGAAATTTAGTAAGGCATGGTAATTTGACCTTGAAGTCACTTTATTTGTGCTTTTAAAGTTTTTGACAGCAACTATGGAAGATTTGAAGGCATTTCTAATTTATTTGTAGACAATTTTTGTGTTTAGAAACATTGAAAGAAAATAAAATGCTGCTTTATGCATATTTCAAACTACAAATGTATTTACAAACAAGCAGAAAAAACATCATTCAGAGTAATTGTTAATTTTAACAGGACAGGGGCAGATTTTATGTGCTAGAAGATTAAGGCACAATGCTGTACCATTCTATATTGGCTAAAAACACTAATGTGTCACACATGCAACACCAAATTCTTGCCCCCATTTTTGAGCTCCATATATCTGTAATGTCTGTAAAGTCTACTTCGTTGAAATTACCCCAAATTATGTACATGTATGATATACATTGTATTGCAACTTTATTTTATTTATCAGTGTTGAAATCTAATGTATTTTTGTGCCCTATTTCTTCATATGATCTTCACTGAAACTGATCTATAGTTTGATACATATATCTATGTGTTAAAATTTCAAAAGAAATAGTCAAGGGAAACTCAGCTTACACTACAGAAGCCAACTAGCTGAAATGAAAGCTCTTCCCACAGAGCATGAAATGGTCGCAGACCCCTTTTTAAACAAGTGTTAAGTTTTGTGAAACAAAGCATGTCCTCTACAGTTTGAAATGTTTGGAAATTTCAGGTTTCATGTAAATGATGCAATCATCTAAATCTGATGAAACAGGTTATAATGACCTAAAAATTTCTGAAATATGGATAATTTAATGGGAATAAACTTCACAGATCATTCATTCAAGGTCTTTTTTTTCTGGAGTTATCTCTCTTTGTTAAAGAAACAAAACTGCATCAAAATCAGTTAAAAATACGAAATTCCTACATTTTGCCTAAATTGCAATTTGGCCCCTTTGACCCTATATATCTCAAAAACTACGATTGAAGTAAAAGTCTGTTGACACAGTACTAAAAGGTCTTGCCACAAGGAATCCAATGAAAAACTGCATCAAAATATGATCAAAACTAAAAAAATATCAAAAACCCCTTTCGGCCCTTTTTTGGGAAAAACAGTAAGGGCCAGAAACCCTACCATCAACCTTAAACTGTATTGCAACATCAAAATCAAGAAACAAAACTGCATCAAAATCAGTTAGAAAATAAAAAATCCCTATATATTTTGCAAAAATTGAAATTTTGCCCCTTTGACCCTTTATATCTTGGAAACCGTAGGATTTACATAAATCCAGTGACATAATGCAGAGAGATCTTGTCACAAGGAATCCATTGAAGAAACTGCATCAACATATGATCAAAAATAACAAATCCACATAAACAAATCAAAAAAACCCTTTAAGCCCCTTTTTCAAGAAACGGTAGGGGCCAGAACCCCAATTATCGAACTTGACCTGTAGCAACACTGTGTTCAAATATTAAAAGAATCGGTCTTCGGGAACAAAAGTTAGAGCACAGAAATCAACCGTCTACAGATGACGACGACGACAGACCCATACCATAATACGTCCGCAAAAAAATTTGCGGCCGTATAAAAAAGACAGGTGCAGTAATACAGTACTGTCTTGATAACAAAGAAGTACATGGCAATAATGTCTTAAAAAAGGTATGACCAATCTGCCAAATCTATATATGCACCTCAGAATCAATAACTTGAGTAACCCAGTTCTCAGAAAGAAAATTCTTATGGTACCTGGACCAGAACTATGTTTTGTTTTACTGAGTACCATAGAAAAACAGATTTTTCAGGGATACAAAAATATTGGGAAGTAGCATCTTACAACATTTATTCGTAATTATCAAAGTCTGTTCGATTTTCCCAAAATATGTAAAATTTTCAATTTTTAGTTTTATTACAATTGCACATTCTTGTCTGAAAATTGAAGTCAGACAACAGTATTAAAATTTCAAAATAGAATACACATTTTAAACTGCTCACAAAAATATTACCCTGTTTAGGTATTGAAATAAATATATTTAAAATGTAGTATTAAATCAATTTATAGAAAGCAGGATGCTGAAAAATCTATTTTAAGAACATGGAATCACCTTGGAAGAGGTAGTCCTCTGTATTTTGATCAGGATTTTCTGCTCCACCTACCACATCAAATGGTGATCGTCCTGCTAACATCTCAAACATGAGTACACCTAATGCCCACCAATCCACACTGAAATCTGGAAATAATTTAAAATATTACAAAATCATTTCTTTTACAAGCATAATTTTACTTCTACAAATGTAGTACATATACTTATATTGCATTTTCCGAAACCATGGATTTTTCCTTAATTTCTCTTAGAAAACAGTAAATTATTTCAGCTTATTAAACACACATGTATATCAGATGATAATTCTTGTTCAGGTTTTAAGAATAAAAGATAAACTACTGCTAATCATGGCAAAAATCTGTGTCTGCTCAACAAAATTTAATTTACTGATATTTACTGTAAATTTTATGGAAAATTGTTGTTTATCAGCAAATAAATGAATATGAAAGATTGGAATAGTAAAGAACCAACAGATAAACACATTTTTCATTTCACTTGGAGTTTAACAACCCTTTAGACAATTTTCTGCTATGTTGTGGTGAACGTATTAATTAGTAGAAAGAAAGCCAAGAAGCAATGAAGCTATATCATGACAACCGGTTCTACTGGAGGTGGCTGGAGTACACAGAGAAAACCACTGACCTTTAGCAAGTAAATGGAATCACCCAAAAGTAAGGCATGAACTTACAACCACAGAGGTGACAGGCTAGTGATCTGTATACATAAATACAGTCGAACCTCATTGTGTCGAAATCAAAAGGACTGTCAAATTTACATCAAATTAACCAAATATTTACATTATTTCAGGTAAAGTAAGCTTTTTATTACTATGAAGGGACTATAATTTCACTTTGAGTTATCTCCCATGTAAACAACTTATTTAAATTTGAGTAAACGATGTTCATCTGTATTACCAACTACATGTACCTAGACCACTTTGCCACCAAGGCCCCAGTGTATTTATATTTTATTTTGAAATCAACTGTAGAAGTTTCTCATCAGGTGTATACATTGGTACTATTTATTAATTTAAATATCGTGTGTCACATTTTTTCTGCTGTATCCATCAAATTTTACGATATTCAATGTTGCAATCAAGCATGAATACAGGGTCATGTCACTGTGTCATGCGTGTCAATTTTTTACCCAAGTATTCCCACAGTGATATTAAATTATAACTAGAGTCTACATAAGCCTTTCCTACTTCATTCACATGAACTATACTAATTTACCACACAAAACAATTTTCTTCAAACATTACTCATGCAGTTAGTACCTAATAATTTACACATCTGACATGCAAAAAAGCTGCAAATCTAATCAAACCAACTATTCTGAATGCTACATTCTAAAAAGAATTTCTCGCAGCATGCACAGGACATATCATGCAAAGACTTAATGTTGACTCTCATACAGTGTAACATATTGTAAAACCAAAAGTCAAACTCTCATACAATGTACTACCAAAAGTGTAAGTAGTAGGTGAATTTCCCATTCTAAATCATCGAACAAGACTTTGTTTCTGGCTGATCACTGGGCATGATAGTGTGTGATATGAGAAAAAAATAAATGATTTTTGTTTGTTTATTTGAATGGTGTTTATCTTGTTTACCACTTTTATTGGTGAAATGCAGTCAGAGTGCCAAGAGAAATCACCAACGAATGTCAGTGGTTGGAATATTGGTACTTTATTGGTCATTAAGTCAGCATTAACTATTATCAAAATTAATTTGCTCATATATGTCAACACTTACATTGACATCATTTACCAGAATATTTAGTATTGGCATATAGCGTTAAAGTTGAGGCGGTAAGCTGGAGATTCACAGCAACATCACAGAAAATTCCTGACAAACTTTCCAAGCATGCAATCTAACTGAGAAGAATGCCATACAGGGACAGCCCTACCTTTTATGACATGAAATAAAGTTTTCTATCAAATCTACTTAAATAAGAAAATTTAGCTGTCAAAATGACAGGAAATCCATGTTTTCCTGTTTGGCAGTAAAACCGGTTGTTATTACATTAGCAGAGGTGGGAAGATGTATTGTCCTATAAGAGAAGTACAAAGGTTACTGTCAGCATAACTAACAAATATATAACCCCAGTGTTCATTTCAGAAGCTAAAAATGTAGGGTCATTGGGCCCCTTGAGCTTAAAAACAAGAGGTCCTTTTCCAAAGAGTGGAGACAAGCTATATCCATTGCTACTCCCTTTCAGATGAATAGTCATTTCTATCATAATGACGATGCAAAACGTGTCATGGTGGAAGAGTGTTCAATGTACAATTAACACAGTCTTGAGTAGGGACTTTTTTGACATCACACATAGTCTGAACACTTCATAATATTTTATTTACATCATAGATAAGTCATGGATAATTCAATTTCTATGTTTGCTGAAATTTTTTCAGCACTGGCATATGGACCAATCTCATGCAAAGCTGGAGGATCTGACTGTTGACTACAGTAGCGATCATTCTATTGTTCAGTAAGATTATGTGGCTGACTGTCAGTGCCGGCTTTTTTATTGTTTTTCTTAACGGTAGGACAAAATCAACTGATTCTTACATTACTCTGCCGTAACTTTTGTTTTTCTTAGAAAAAGGAGAAAATCGGCTCTTGCATTATTCTGCCATAACTTTCAGTTTCCAGTACAAGAAAGCACTTGCATCATGCTAACAGGTATATTCCGGTTCCGATTTTGGCTGTGTTTACTTTATATTTCTAAAAAATTCCTGTGAAGTTTTATAAACATTAGCGCCTGTTGGCCCCTGTGGAGCAATTTTACCGCACCCAAGAAGAAAAAATAGCACCAATGGCAAGGCTTAGAATGAACACTGTAACCCCCTGCATTCCCCAAATTTTACATTTATAGCAGCTGGCATACTGTACAGTTTACTCTAGAAAGTTAACACAGTATTGGCAGCCATGTTTGTAACAAGTCTGATGGCCATATTTGATACTATAGAATTTGGAAATGTTAGGAATTTTAGTACTTTATGATAATCCTTCAGTTTCATTAAGATATGTTGTGTAGTAGCTGAGATACAGAATATCCCAGAAAGTTAACACAGCACTGGTAGCCATGTTTGTTCCCAGTTCTGTCAGCCATATTCGATACCATAGAATTTTGAAAAATTGGGAGTCTTAGTATTTTATGACAAGTAAAATAGTCCTCAGGTTTCATTAAGATATCTTAAACAGTCACTGAGATACAGGTTGCCCCAGGAAGTTTACACAGTATTGGTAGCCATGTTTGTTCCAAGTTCTAGTGGCCATATTTGATATCGCAAAATTATGAAAAGTTGCTGATCTTAGTACATGTATTTTATGATCAGTAAAATAATCCTCAAGTTTCATTAAGATATCTTGAGTTGTTACTGAGATATAAGTTACCCCAGAAAGCTAATGAAGTACTGGCAGCCATGTTTGTTTCAAGTCTTGGTGGTCATATTTGAAAAGTTGGGACTTGTAGTATTTTATGATAAGTAAAATTTTCCTCAAGTTTCATTAAGATACCTTCTTGGTTGCTGAGATACAGGTTACCGCCAGAAAGTTAAAGCAGTACTGGCAGCCATGTTTGTTCCAAGTCCTGGTGGCCATATTTGATATCATACAATTTTGAAAAGATGGAAATTTTAGTATCTAATGATAAGTAAAATAATCCTCAAGTTTCATTAAGATTTGTTAAGTGGTTCCTGAGATACAGGTTACCCAAGAAAGTTAATGCAGTATTAGCAGCCATGTTTGTTCCAAGTCCTGAAGGCCCTATTTGATATTGTAGAATTCTGACAAATTGCCATCCAGAGTTTACAATAAGTAAATATTATCCTCAAGCTTCATTGAGATATGTAGAGTGGTAGCTGAGACACAGGCTAGCCCAGAAAGTTAACATTAGGAGGATGAAACAGACATCGCCAAACCAATAACCAGATTTTTAAGTTGGAAAACCCCGTTAAAAAGTTAATTTAAATTCTGTTTCATAACAAAAGTCTATCTGCTTCTACATGCACATTCATGTACAATAGAAAATAAAATCCAGCCTAATGAATTTAACAGCCTTGCAGTAATTGTTTGCACAATCATGCTGCAATATAGTAATCCTACATTTGATTCTGTGTTCTTATGTACCACACAATGCAAAATTACAACAACGTATAGTATTTTAGATTTCTACAAAACCTCTGTGTTTGTGAACATTTGCCTACTAATCTGTGTGTAACTGCAGTCCCGAATCAACAATTAACTGCATGTTTTACAGTATTGTATGTTTATTACCAGAAAAATGAACTAGAGGCTTACACGAGCCTATATCACTCACCTGGTTATCATCCATTATCCAAATTTGAAAAATATGCTCCTCCTCCTCCTCCTCCTCCCAAGCCCCAAACTTCTAACACAGGCCAAAAAGAGGTATGCAATTCTGAAATTTTCATCCAATGGTCATTCATGAACAGATATGGTTTGTTCTCGAGGAGATCTTTGAATATTTTTTGTGTAAGGTCTCATGTTAAACTATGTCTGGCGGTGGATTCAGATTGACACAAAAAAATACAAATTTTATGAAGGACTATTCCAAGAACATTTCTGACAAGGAACAGTTTCACTGACTCAGTGGTACATGTATCTGAGTAAGAAGTTTAAATATACTTCCCACTGGGTCCAATGCTATATCCTGTGGTGATGGCCGTCTTGGATTTCAGATCAGCTTGAAAAACATGGACTTTGTAATGGACCATCCAATGATCATTCATGAACGCTTAGATTTAAAGGTCTCTGCTGTTTCTGAGAGGAAGATATCAATAGGGTCCCATAATAAACTCCATGTATATCTTGCAGTGACAGCCATCCTGGATTTCTGATCAGCATAAAAAGCACAAATTTTGCAAAGGTTGATCCAAGGAACAGTTCTGCCAAGGAACTGTTTCATTGCCTACACAGTATCTGAGCAAGAAGATCTTGAACTTATTTCTAAAAGAATTCTATGTTAAACTATATCCTACAGTGGCAGCTATCTTGCATTTCAGGCTGGCATAAAATACACATATTTTGTAAAAGATCATCAAATTGTTTCATTGTCTTTCTTTTTTCTGAGATGTCTGAATGTTTTTTGCATAGAGTTCTATATTAAACTATGTCCTGCAGTGGGAGCCGTCTTTGATTTCCAATCAGCATTAAAATAAACTTGCTAGAGAACCATCCAATGATCATTCAACAACAGTTTTGGGTTAACTGTCTCTGTTGTTTCTGAGAATATCTTTGAATGTTTTTCCCGTAGGATCCTATGTTAAAATATGTCCCCTTAGATTTCTGATTGGTACAAAAATTACAGACTTGGTAGAGGACCATCCAAGGAATATTAATAAACAGTTCTCTCTTGTTTCTGAGAAGATCTTTGAATGTTTTTCCCATACAGGCCTATGTTAAAATATGTCTCATGGTGGCAGTCATTTTGGATTCCCGATCGGCACAAATATTACAAACTTGGTAGAGGACCATCTAATGAACATTATTATAGTTCAATTAGCCATTGGTTTTTAACAAAAACTATTTGAAATTTCAACAAATTAGAACACACTACTGGTCCTGACAGCCATGTTGAATTTCAGATTGGAATGAAAAATATAAACTTTGTAAAGGACCTTCCAGGAACATTCCAGACAAGTTTGCTTCCAATCTGTCCAGTGGTTCAGAGAAGAAGACTGAAATGTGAAAAGCTGACGAAGGATGCCACACAACAGAGGACGACAATGACAGATGCCAAGTAATGACAATAGCTCACATCAACCTTCAGGTCAGGAGAGCTAAAAATGAAATTTTCAAGTAAATAGTGTGTAAATCAAAATCCAAAAGTTTATTATAGGTGTAATCACAAATTACACAGTTTGTCTTCTCCAGAGTTTACTTAAAAAGTCAAGGTTATCTAAATTTTGCTGAAAGTTGTGTGCATTATCAAGTATGTATCTACATGTGAAGTTTCTTGACTATTTTGAACTTGAAACTCTTGACATAAAATCATACTGAAACATAGATTGATTGATTGATCGATTGTTGGATGCTTAATGTCCAGCGGCAAATATTTCATGCATATTCAGGATGTTCTGAAACACAAAATTTGAAGTTACATGGTAAAGGCAAACTAATAATTATGGATCAAAAAGGCCACTATTGTACTCTGTATGACATTAAATCCAAGTTACTTGTATCTGTTGATGTTGAGATTACATTGGCAATTTGAAGAAAATATGATAAGAAGTGCACAACGTCTGTTCAAGTAACTCTGTTTGGTATTGAGTGGGTTACAAGGATTTGCAAATAAGGGGAAAGTGTGACAATGACACAGGATGACTGACGTCAATGAAGGGTCTCATTTCCATCTACTGGTAAAATCCTTGAATGTCTTATAAAGCCCTATACATATATCTGACGCATACTTTCTGAAAATAAATCATTTCAAGAATGCACTGTCATATGAAACTGTTCTTAACACCATGTTAATTTCAAGATCTAAATTAAAAAAAATTGACAAATTTCAAGAACCCCTTATATTTCTTGAATATCACACATAAACCCTTAAATCCTTTGAATATGACCCAAAAAAACTTTAATATTCCAAAACCCATAACATGTGTCACAAACACTGAGGCTTTATAGACATTCTACAGACTATATCTATTTTTATACCGTATTCTTCTCCACGTAACACCTCTGGTGCGATGTAATTTGGTGTTCCACAGAATGTATTAGTCCTGTCACCAGGTACTAGACCTTCCTTATAAAGCAAAATTAAATGTTAATGTAGGCAACAAGTTTCTGAAGACAAACAAAGCAAATTACAGCAAGAGAAAGCAAGTTCAATTTCACATGCAGTCAGGTTTCTCTTTCATATGTTCAGTTTGTGCATATAGTTTTCTAAACTTTTTTACTAAAAACTGAAAGAATTTAACAGTCAAAGTTTACAACTTATTAGAATAAAGAGCAAAAAAAATTAAATAAAGTAATAAAGAAAAGCCTGACTAAATTAGAAGCTGAAATACTTGCTTTTAAGAAAATAAGTCTTAATCTAGGATCATTAAAACCATACTTCATTTTTGTGTCACACCATAATAGATTAATACATTTACACTTTGACCATGTACAGGGTGTTGTAAATTAACTGATGATCCTGGATTCCGACATTTCTAAAGAAGTCAAAATTTCAAAAAAAAGCTCTGATTAAAATTTAATTTTATATAATAATGTTGTTCCAATCATAGTAATTCAATATCTGTTGTTTTTTCAATAGCTTAGTGCCTAAATTTACTGATATTTTTTAAGATCATTTTTGAAATTTTGACTTATTCTAGTGCAGTAATATTATAGGTGCTAGTTACCCAATACAGTTAAACTAGAGGCAAGAAAAGTAAAACATTAGGGGTTCCCAACAGGGACAAATATGTGTCAAAGAAGTAAAGCTTCCAGAAAATATTTTTTTGTATCAAAAATGTCAGTTATGTATTAAAAAGTCAAAAAAACTGATACGCAAATGTATCAAGCATATGCTAATGCTATCTTGATAAAGATTTCACTCTTAGAAATGACTGAAAATAACATCCTAACAGTCATATTCATTAATTAAAACATCAAGGGAAAAACATATAACAGTTCATAGTATGTAAGAATGTAATTTTTAGAAGATGGAACAGTCATTATAATTAGCAAGGAAAGTAGCTGACCCAGTGAAAATATCCAACAGAACAACACAAGAGTTAATTTCCTCCATTTTGCTCTAGAAGCTACACTTGATTGACACATGAAGACCACACCCACTTTATAGACATACCATACTCTTCACCCCTGAGGATTTCTGGAGCTATATAATTAGGGGTACCACAGAACGTACAAGTTGTATCTCCTGGTCGTAAACCTTCCTGTATAGGGGATCAACATGTTATTCAATATCATCTCAATGACACAACATTTTATAAATTCCTAAACCACTTTTTTTTTGTTGGTAAAGAAATCACATCCATGGGCAGTTTTTTATATCAATTTATGAAAACATTTTTTTAAGAAAAGACACAAAAAGAATATAATGTTTTGATTCTTTTTTCACAATGTATTTTAATTAATCTGAGAATTAACATACATTTTTCTCTAATGCAAATTGGAGCAAATTCTCCATACTGTGCAAACTAAATTCATATTCCCTACAAAATTCTTGATAGTTTCAAAACAGTGCTCTGCCTACAGATTTAACCAGGTAGTTTTTCTAGGATTTTTCTTTTCAAAATAAAACTGTATCCTGATATAAATCAAAGAAATTTATAGTCTGGAATCAGACATCAAGATTAAGGATGTTTTAAAACAGAATATATTAACACATCTATACCAAAAACATATCTGGAGGGTCCAGTTTTATGCTGGGTGGATTATCAGGAGTTCCACTATATAATCTTAACATTAGCATGTGCATCAAATTTAAGTTCAGTTGCTTCGTTACTAAAAATATATATTTTAGTGTTCATGTAATGGAGTAACTGATGAAAAATTTTATGACTGCAAGATGAGAATAGCAATAAAAGCACAATTTTACAGTAAAACTAGTGAATTTTTTTAAGATAGTTTTGCTGTGGTAATATTTGCTAAAAATTTTGATTCATTTCATGCTTGACTTGACTTTTTTTCATTTGAATATAAAATTGTTTTCCCAGTGAAAATAAATAAATTATCCTTGAATTTTAACCTTACCTTACACATTCCATAATCTGTTAGTTTGATATGACCTTCATGATCCAGTAGTACATTGTCCAATTTTAAATCTCTATATACAATACCTGCAAATACAAAAACAGTACTGTTTCACATGATTTTTTGAAACTCATTTTTCCCTAGTAAAACCCTACAGAATTTAGGTTTTCTTCTGAAGATCTTAAGACACAAACCATTTTATAACCCAAGGAAAATGACAAAACACTGGCATATCATAACATGTTAGATTAGGAATAAAACCTGTCAAGTTGCATCTGTTATGAAACACCATACTATTTTGCAAGACCACTTAAAATGCCACTGAAGCTGCATAAAATCTTTTCTTGCATCAGACATCCGTGTCTCAGTTTACATTTATATCAAGATTGTTATATTGACTCTGAACATAAAAACCAAAACAAATCATATCAAGGAACAAGACAGAAAAACATCTTCAAGCATAGAAATTAAAAAAAAAACAATTATAGAACAAAAACCTTTTCATCTCCCCTTATTATACCCACTTTATATCTACATCCCTCTAATTCTTCTGGTACTTAAATCTTTCC
>JAOXYI010063755.1:0-12617 GCA_028566495.1 Lithophaga antillarum | reverse complement strand
AGGTGACACGTTGAAAACAGAATTTCCTCATTGGAGATGGCCCTATTTCACCTTTTTTTTAAAGATAAAGACATCCCTAGTTATTATATAGTGTATATTTATTCGAAGATATCTGAGTATATTTGAGTGTATTTAAGTATATTTGAGTAAAAAGACACATGTACTGCAGTTTGACATATCGGTAATTTGAAGAGGGTGATCGAGTAATAAACGCAGAATGTTTTCACATTACAAAAGATGTTCCTTATAAACGGAAACTCCGTTATTTCGATTGCAATTTTTCCTCTACAATATGGCGATATTCTGGTAATCTTTTCAATATTCTGCTCTGCCATCTTAACACTCTTTAACGTACTGATGCTCGCAAAAAGGTTGACGACGCTCGCTAGCGAGTGTTCGAGCTCCGCTGTCGAGTGTTCAACGCTCGCTAGCGAAAAGCTTTCGAGAGACGGTCTTTTGCCAGCGAAATGCATTCGAGCGTCGTCGGCTTTTCGGCTATCGAGTGTTCAACAGTCGCTAGAGAGTGAGCGAAATAGAATAAGGAGTTGCTAGCCTTTTGCCAACTTTTGTTAAACTTTCGAAAGGCGGTACTGTAGTTCTCTTTTCCGAGTTATAAATTAGTTATAAAAAGCATTAATGTGACGAAGTAAGCGAGTAAAAGATGTGTCAATGAAATTCTAAAATGGATATTCATTGAACGGTCTGCCGGAAAAGAGATTCACTTTTAATTTTTCAATGATATTTAGAGAACACACCACTTATGTTGTCTTAGAGTGTTTGCCGATTCTTATCGCCACTTCCGTTCTCTGCTTCCGCGAACATGATTTGGAGGAATGATATTCGTGACGCTTACAAATGTTATCTTTCCGACTTAAATTTAAACTTACGAACTATACTTTTATATTTCTGCGTAGCACTTGTGTTATGTGAATCTAAAATTGATTAAATAATTTACTTACGCAGTTTTTTACTGGCTGCGTTTTTAAATTATTTTTAGATTCATCGAATTATTAATTGTAACAGTAACAAAATATGATTATGAAATTTTGTGTATTACTTTTCAGCTCTGTATAGGAATTTTTCAAATTATCTGTATTTGACATTTCGTCGTCTGTGAAGTAGCAGACTAATCCAAGAAAATGCAAGTCATAATTACCTTTTCACATAGTCAAATAAATGTCAATGATCTTTTTGTTCGCAACTTAGATATATTTACGGATTTATTTTCAAATTAAGTAAAAGGTGGGTGAACCGGCCTGTAACTGGACAAAGAGATATCACAAAAGAACGACAGCGCTTTGGTTACAATCTTTAGTTCCTTTGTATATTTCATCTGTCCAATCCCAAACACGATAGTACAATTTCAGGTTATCGTTAATCGAGTACCACAATATCATAATCAGATGAATTTTCCTGCATTTATATTTCATATTGTAATGGCATAATATACAGTTACTGATTATGTTCGAGGACAACATGTTTTGTTGGACCAGAAGTTCGAACTATTGCCCGATGCGGAGGTCAACAATTTTAATTTGAGGTTCCCACAAATCAGCTGTTACCCAGTATAACTGAAACATCAAGAAATATATATTTTTAGTGTTTCTTTAGATTAACAAACAGTTATTACTACAGAAAAAAAACTGCCATTAAGAAGGAAAAAAAGATTTCCTATCAAATATTTACTGAAAGCACGTCAACTTATGTGATGTATATTTTGACACATGAACATTCTGAACACGTTTTCAGTGGATGCCACTGTATCATAAATGGTATTCCCATAGTTGGAATACAGGTATTTTGACGTCCTACATACGTCCTATTTTGTAACGAATTACGTATATATCATTTTTAAAATCAATTCCGATTGCATTTCTGTATTGCGATATTGGTTGCAGTTCAGTTTTGTCTGTTTATCTATATCAGGCCTGATAGCAGGTGATTAATTATCAATGCTAACCAGTGAAACGCGACGTTATTATTAGCATGGTCAACGCATCGGCATCGGTCAAAAGATCAAAATCTAGTGATCATCAAAAGTCATATGAGGCATGCTGTTTCTTGACTATCCCTGTAACTCATCGAAATTCACCTACACTAACATGTCTAACGACTTTGGTACATTTTGCTTTTTGAGGTTGTAAGTTTAATTTGTTGTTCGGAATAAATTATCGCAATTTAACACAAACTGGATTGCAAAGACGATAAATCTTACATCAGAGAGATAATTTAATAATCAAATTAATAGACTTTTCTGACATAACATACAGATTTTGTAAAGTGAACTGTAAAACGTTTATTACACAATCTGATCATGTTTAACCCGAGATCAAATCCGGTCACATTTTGAATACAAATACGTTTTCATATTTGGTGGTATTGTTGACAACAACGATAGTTACTGCTGCTGTCGACTGAATAGTACCCTAAATTACTTGCTGTGCTGGGAATTTGTCCGCAATTTACTTCAATCACTATTAAATTGAGAGTGTTTTCATGCTGGAGTAGACTAGACATGTTTGTAATGAAAATAGATTAAGTGGTATATTTAAATCTGTATAAACATGTTTATTCTATCCATTCTCCCAATACTTATGAACCTCAAAGGATTCAATTTATCCACAGTATATTTAATAATAATAGTTTTACTTCATTGCAATTAATTGAAGACCAATGTTTTTCGATCAGTTCTTGAAAGTTGTTTTCTAATACTTCTAATACTCATCGTCTTTCACAATATTCTTTATCAACAAATTGTACTCTAACTGTTTTTACAAGATTACCGCAAAAGCAAGTCTGAATTACAAAAAATATACCATCTAATCCCAAATATTTAATGAAGGCTGAAAGTTAATTGGTACTTGTATTCTTAAAGAAATGTGTTTCTGTATACATATTCGACGAACTTTAAATGCGTTTTTAATCAGTAATGCTGTTCTAATAAAGATAAAAGGAGTATTGTGACAAGAACGTACGTTTTAACCTTAAATGTTGGAGTACACATATGTCCCTCCCCTATCCCCGCCGTGTATACTACATCACAACATACCGAATGTTATCGAATTCCTAACATTCATCTTTCATTATCATTTGTCACAGAAAAATAACTTTCAAAAGCCAAATCAAATTTGAATATCTCTAAAACCGAACAATTTTCGTGCAGTTTTGAATTCTATTTCCATCTTAGATACACTGACACATCCATCCACCAAAAATATGTCCCATTATTTTTAACAGACAGACAGTCTTAGACAGTTGGTTGAATTATATGGCTAGTATTTTCTTGAAATGAATAAAAACGGCAAAAGTTATTACACGAACTTAATTTTCAGTTTGGTGGCACACTAATGTCGTCATAGTAAAATCAGCTGCCAAGACTTAAGGTCATTGAAGATCCTTACTGAAACTATCCTCTATTCCTAATTACTAGTATATAGCGAACTTCAACAAAATACCACACTAGCAATCACACTGTAATACAAAATTACTTCAAAATGACGCAATCTCTGTTACCAAACGCACAATTATTTTTACCATATTTGTGTTGTTATCCGGGCATAAGAAAGGAATTTCTCTTTGGTTCCAGTGCAGATGTTCATGTATCACATTTGTGTATTGATGCATTATTCATTTTTAAGATTGAATTCAGAGTTATACTTAACATATTATATTTATTGTAATTGTAGGATATTAATTATTTTCTTTCGTATCTTTCCATATCCGAACATAATGTTACACGAGGTATGCCAAAGCGTTATACAGAAAGTCGTAAAATATTGAAATTACAGGTTATTTGATTTATGATATAGAGTCGACAATCATAGAATTAATGATATACAAATATCAACATAACAACGTTGACATTTATAAAAAAATCTCCTTGAATGCGTAGGTTATTACAAAATGTAATTGCTGAAGTGGAGAAGACAATCATCAGAGTATTCTCCAGTTATAAAATTTCTTAAGAATGGCCATTAAAATATCCCCTTGACATATATCAAACTCCTATTTAGACATGCTCATAACATCATAGTACTTCAGATGCCTTATCTGTCACTGTTTATATAGTAAAACAGGAGATAGGTCATGATTGCTTTCTCATCGATCTTAGAAACGTGGTCATGCAACAGGTACATGTATAAGACTGTGACATTAATTTTATATAAACAGTATAAGACCAGATTTCACTGTCAATGTGATCCTCCGAGTTACTCAGGTATCGTTTATATAATATGTTTCGCTTGAAAAAAGTATTTGTCAGACTTCATTAACTGATCTTGGTCCATTATAAGTTCACAAACCTTAACTAGGTTCTTTATCGATAACCTTGGTATAGAATCGCTCATTACAAGTTGACAAAGCTTGATCAAGCTAATTTTCATCAACCTTGATACTGATTAGGTCATTACAAGTTTATAAAGTGTGACACAACTCATTATTTCAATCTTGGATATGGATTAGTCAATAAACTGTGTCATACATATGTGCAATCTTGCTATTACCAATCTATATCGGGGGTGCAAACAAGTTTGAGATAAGCATATTTTTCTCGGGATGGGTAAAGAACTAAATTATTAGATACAACACCAGAGTGTGTCTAAGTTAATATTTTGATTAATTAAAATAATTTGGATAGCAATTGTCGAGATAACTGGAACAAGGTGGCTGTCTATCGTTCCAAGGACAGAAGATTATTTTTGGACAGGAGAAAAACAGTCGGGATGAAAAATTTTACTGTTCACAACCCCAGCTGCTCACCGTAAATATAAATGGAAAACCAAAACAAGGAAACCTTTAGATGTCTGATTCTGACATGGAACAGTTATTTGGGTAACCTGTTTTTTGTTGTTTTTTTTTTTTTTTGTTGTTGTTTTTTGTTTTTTTGTTTTTTGTTTTTTTCAAACTGATTGAATGAAATATCGATCCTTTACTCTATTTATAATGTTTTAATACATTATTACAAGACATCAAAGTTAATCTGATGCACCATATACACATTTCAATAATTCATTGTAATCAGTGTGCTATGCAACGAGATACGAAATACAATTAACATAACCTTCATTAGCTGAGTGACAAAACATAACGAAAGAGGACATAAAATTCTCTTTGAGTCAAGGAGTGCGTATCTCATACAGCGCACTACTGGAATGTAAAGTATAATTTTTTATTAGTCGCATGCCGAAAATCTGTGGTTTTCTTCAGATAGGTGGGTGTTAGTTATGATATAGTTGACATTGTTAGAAGTTGCGTTAAATTCCATGCAAGCAAGCAAAATTTTGATAACTATAAAATCCAGAAACCAAAATGGTCAATTTCGAAATCCTTGAAACCAGAATAGTTTTAAAAATCTGCAGTAGACCCCGTACCTAAAAGGCTTTCAAATAGACTGATAACTAACTTTCGGAATTAAATGACCGTTAATCGATTTAACAAAAAATGGATTGAAAGTAAAACTGTGAAGTTATTTTAATGTCAGTTAAGAAATCAAATCTATTTTAACACAGAAATGCTTGCAGTCAATTAATCTCTGTTAAACCGTTTCAATGTTTCAATATTGATAAATCCTTACCTGTGTTAAACTAACCTTAACATTGTTTAAATGGGATTGATTGACCACAGTCACTTCTGTGTTAAAAATTGTTTGATAACTTAACTGAGATTAAAATAATTTAGCAAATCAACTTTATACACACTGATTGCATTTTCATTTAATTATTGGATCGTTATCTCCCTTATCTCTACACGACACGGGCCGTTCGTGTAGCGGTGCCGGAACGAAACAGTAGTGTTACGAAAATGAATTGAATGTTGTTAAGCCAAAAAAAAGGCCGTTTCTGTCGTCCAAAAGAAAGTTACAAGTGATATTAGTAGTTATGCCGTTCTCATTTGCATACAAATTAAAAATAGGTTTTGAGCTTTTGCAAATACAGAAATGTTTATTCTCCATTAATCTGAACTGCGCTTTAATTTCTACATATTCTTTTAGATTTGAATGTGTTGAAGTACAATACGTTGATATACCCGATGGGCAAATAAAAACTCTTCTACAATCAAGAGAAACTATTCAGAAAATATAAACTTGTGATTGAAACTAATAATTAGCTCCTGAAAATCAATACACCGTTCGTTTCTCTTGCAAAACAATTAGTTCTGTGAATCTATGACAATAATTGCAGCGTTATATGATCCAACCGAAATAAGTGTCTTGTATAAAGTGCTAAATATAACTCTATTAAACAGCTCCATCTGTAAATCAGAACATTTTCGACCTAAATATTATCATTGACGTTTTGTTAAAAAGTAAAACTGGCATGATAACGTCATTACAAATTAGGAATTTTAGTCAGTACTTGAAACGGGCCAAAGTGAGCGTGACCAGCGTAGCCTTAATAGTTAATTTCAATATATCCTCCATTTTCTCCTATATCTGATACCAAAATTAAGTTAGTAATGTTCCATATTCTGTTCAACTGATGGTCAAGAATATGTCAGTGATTGATTATCTATAATGAAACATCTATACATGCATCTATGACTTGTAAAAGCATTCTATAGGTTATAAAAGTCCGATAAGTTTTGGTGTCACGACTGTAAAAAAAGATTAAAAAAAGAAAACATATCAGTAAAAAAGACGAAACTTGATATTACTAATGAATCCAGACAGAGCTGATTTTTGTCTTCTACGGTCTATTTTGGGGACTTTGATTGAGGTAGTCTGCTACACAACAGTCGTGCTTAAGTATATATATGGATAAAGCCTGGAACAAATTTAAACTTTTTCTATTGTTGTTTATCTCCAGGAATAAATAATACCACTCCGGAGGTAACAATGTCATCAATCGAGTATATGATCAAAAGAACAATTCCATGAAACATCCACAATGGGTTAAAAGAAAACGCTAAATATGTATTACTTTAAGACGGAAAACAAACGACAGTGAAACCAGTAGTGTGTTTTATATACAGAACTGGCATCTAGGTATGTGCTGTAAATGTCTTGATCAGTAAGTATGTCCAAAGTTTATAAACTCTACCAGTAATGGGAAGCATTGTCTATTCGATTATTGAGTTACTCCGATTTAAGTGAACGCTATTACATATTTTTTTCGGACGAATTTAATTTAGATGAAAATAATATTCGTTACCAGGAAAAATAGTCCCATCTTGTTCAATTTGAGTTCTTATAATGCGTAAAATGAAAAAAATGTTTATCAGTGAACGTAAAATTTATTTCTTCATCGTCGATTGATTGGACAATTGATTGATGGGAGTTTAAAATTGAACTTTTGCACAATAAATCAACTACAAAAAACAAAATTGCTCGTTATATTGTGATCAGTCCTACTAGCTGCAATGCGGCAAAGCCAGTTAACATTAATACGGTATTTTTTATATAGATAATGTAGTAATATCCACATTGAATAAGATGTTTTTAACATCCAAAAATACAGAAACACTTGTAATTAATAATTTCTATTCATATTAGGAAATGTCGTGAAAACCAGAACCAACTGTGAAAACAATAATTTCTTGTTCTTAACGTTGAATTTTCAATTGTAAAAAGATTACGATTATGACAGAAGCAATGTTCTTTATTTTTTTTTTTCTGTTAAATCTAATGTACCAAAAAAAGAAGGTTCTTAAGCTGTCGTATTATTCACATATTCCTGTCTTAAAATTGTAGGTTTAAACAATGTATGACATATGCAAGAATAAAATTAATGTTTTGTCAGAAGTTATTACTGTTTCTCACTAAGCCAAAAAAGATTAAAATTTATCCGATTTTCTTCCTACAGTGTGAAATTCATAGGTTTTGTATGCTATTTCGTCATCATTACATATATAGCATTGATATGCTACGTTCTGTATATATAAAATGACTGGAAGTAAACGACCAGTTTCATCACATCCAGGTAAATATCCCTTTATCAAATCCGTCTCTTGCAGCAAAGGTTAGTAACCTTTTATCAGTACTCTCTTGGGCACCCACCTTCCGGCCGTCAGGTAAATCAATACTATTGAGAGATGTTTTTAGCTGGAATTGTCATTGCCATTGTCATTATTATAACTATTAGAAGTGATGTCATTATTAATAAAACTTTAGAAGTGATAGAACAGATTAACAGAATTGCTCAAAAAAATTTCCGTGAAAATTTTCTACAAATCTTTATTGTTACACATTTTTAATTGATTGTTTTCTTAATTAAATGTATACTAATGATTGAATTTTTTATAGATTAGTTTTATTTTGTTTATAATAATTTGATTAATACTTGACCTTTTCCATATAATGTTATTATTATCTCTAACGCCTTAGGCTAGTATGGTAGTGTCGAGAAAATAACCAGTCTGATATGCGAATTTGATTTCTTTTTGCAATAATTGTCATATTAGGGCTGAAGGGACTGCAAAATATCTTCAGATTTTAATATCTTTTACATAATGAAAATGGATAACATACACGTTCTGCAAAATATTTAAGGCTTAAGGCATTCTACATGTACAATTTGAAGATGTAAAATTTTACCAAAACAAAAAAAACAAAAAAAAACGTCAACGTCAAACCACTTTAATCCAAAAAATTGTCATTTAAGAACACTGCTCTTACAGTTTATGATGTATCATACGTTGAAACACGTATTTCAAAAATGAGTTATAAATACGAACAGTAATTTACATTCGTAATTTTTTTAAAAATAAGATATTTGATTTTTATACTGTTATTGATTTGCTATTATTACAACATCTCAAACATAAAAAGTCGTTATAATGTTTTATGGGAAACCACCAATTAAACCTTCCTTCATTAGGAATTTGCGGTAATTAGATAAAAACCAAAATTGCTACTCTGCTTTAATTCTAAAACAGCGGGAAAACGTTGAGTAGGAGTATGCTTTAAATTTGTCAGCTTAACTATCTCAGTTGTTTTACTCTTAATCTAAAAGCATCAAATAAATCACTGAATGTTGTTTTTTTCTGAACAAGTAATGCTTTTATTTTAAATAAATAAATGGACTTATAAACAGTGTAAATTATCAGTAATATTTGCCATTGCGCTTTAATGAGATATTGAAATTTGAAAATTTTTACTTAATGTCAAACTTTGATACAATCTGCAACATCAGGAAAACAGAATAACTTTTTCGATATCTACAATAATGATATCAGTGTAATAATTCGCTGTGAAATAACTTTCAGTTTCTATGTTCTTTCCGTCAGTCAATCTTGTTTGATATTCAGTATCAGGTAATTTGCACCGTCTTTTGTTTATTGGTTTCGGTTGACATGCAGTTCTTTGTAGATACAATAATTTTCACCAAATGTTCTATATTGTTGTCGGTGAACATTCTGTCCACGGTAATCTGCATTATCTGTTCTAAATTACTGGGGTGCATTCGTCCGTCTTTATATCGTTGTTTGAGGAAATTCAGTCCCAAGTAATTTACACTATTTATTCTGTATGCTGTTGCCTAACATTCAGTTTTCGATAAATTTGTAAAGTTGTAATGTTGTAGGCCGACATTTATCTGTCTTTATATCGTTGTTTGAGGAAATTCAGTCCCCATTTATTTCTACTATCTGTCCTTTATGGCTGTTTTGTAATTCCATCATTTGTTCCATATTAATCTGAGCTCACATTTAGTTCTTGATATTTTCCATCACTTATTCTGTGTTTTAGTTGGTTGACATAAAGTCTAAGATATTTTCGAAAATTTAGTCTGTTGCCATTCATTCTAAGTATCTTTCATTACTTAGTTGGTACTGCAGTTAGCTGTGTCTTACATTTAATGCATTATGAATCTCCCATCCTATTTACGTTGCACTTTTTGTCGATATAGTTCATAACAACTACATGAATAAAAATGCACAAAACTATACAAAGGAAGACACACAATCTATTATTCTGTCATTATAAGAAGTTTATAAAACCTTTTCTCTGAAAATAATAATCTCGGTTTAGAACACCAGGTAAATTGTATCCATCTTTAGTTTGCAAAACATAACGTCAAAACAAAGACCTGCCATTTGAAAATTTATTAATGATAGATAATGCATCGAGAATAAAAATATAATGAAATGTTCAAAAAATGTATATCGTTTAAAATGGCCGAGTATTTGCAAGTCATGGTTGTTTCATATATTTACTTATTTATAACTTTGTTATGTTTACGAAACTCTGAAATTATTATCCTGCCGTTCAGTAAAAGCCTGATATGAAAAAGTTTATTATGACCATTACATTTCGTGTAATTAAAGATAACGGAAACGGAAGCTCTTTTAAACGTCACCATTGATATATATCCAATATTTGTAAACATGAACTTCCGGTTTTTTGTTTCACGTGACGTTTTCTTTGCAAGATGATATTGATTTAATAGAGTTTTCAGGAAATAACATTCAATTCTACACCGATATTACTGCATAGCACTTAATACATTTAACAATAAAACTCAATTTGTATAAAAATTAATTTCCACGTTTGTATAATGTTACAAATATTAAATTACTCAGTCTTATCAATCTATAAACATGTACACAGTCATCTTAGAAGACTTAAAAAAGCACCATGATAAACTACAGTTATACAAATATTTATCCTCCCTGTTCCTTTTTGCATTATTTATAAATATAATGTCATATTTTAAATAGTTAATTTCAAAAGACTATGTATAAAACTGATATGTACAGTATAAATGCTATAGCATGTTAAAAAGTTTACCATAGCAACGTTACAGGATTAACAGATGTTTTGTTCATCTTCCGTTAAAGGTGATACCTGCCAAAATTATGTATCATCTTGCATGTTCGTTGTAGTTTATGTTGAAAAAAATGTGTTTCTTACTTTTATGCATATCTTTAACGTTCAATAAATGGCCGAATTGTCCTGTATCTAGCTTGCTCTGATTATATAACCTGCTTTTATGACATGATTAAAACGACAGCAGTATATGCCAAGGGAAGATAAAAAAACTTCTTGATATAATAAGACAACGACAGTGCAAACTAAAAATGAAAAACAAACCAAAAAAGAACCACTGAACACACAAATTCCAACGCAAAACCGGGAATGATATCAGGTTCAATAGGATAAGAATATTTAGCACAGTTTTAGAATACTAATTCTCTAGCCTGTATATAAGTAAACATTACATGCCACAAATTTTTGTAATAATCAACAACACGTAATAACGACTATCAGATGTCCGGAAAACATTATCACAAGATTCCTTTGTTAATTTGATGCACCACATGCAGATTTTAACAAAATATGTCTTATCAGTGGTTCTCGAAATCAAAAGGTTGGAAATCCAAAGAAAATCGAATGTTGTTGAGCAAAAAACAACCCAAAATCACCAAAAACACACATGTACAGCCAAAAAATAGTTAAAGATACATGTGCATGAGGGAGATAAACCTTAGTTTTAATATAATTAAAACAATTTTACTAACTGGAAATTTCAAAATGTATTCGTAATTTCAAGGTAGCATCGAAGTACCTGCTACTGCGTTGGTGATATCCCTTGGAACTAAACGACGATTTCAGTTAAGGTTATTGGAATTTTATTCGAGGAATTTACTTTAAAAGAGGAATCCAATGGCAAACAAAAAATGCTGAAAAGCTAGACAAAGTCTAGAATACTGTACAATTTGTCATACATATGTAGGGCTAGTAGGAGTGATACAAGGAGGTTTGCACAAGTTGCGCCTGTTGACGTGTGAAAAAAAAAATAGAAATGAGAACGTTTAAAAGAGGTTTCGTGAAGCATCTGAACAAAACAAGTCCCATAAAACTTTTTGTAAGGACTCTGGCAAATTTATACTGTTGTTATTCAGTGCAAGAAACGGATATTAGCTGTTTCTTTCTTGGCATTTATCCAAAAAGAATGGAGAAAAAATGATTTCTTTTCTTAGACTGTGTAGTTGGAGTCAACGTTGAACTCCTACAATGTACGTGCCACTGATATTTTTATCACACAGTCATAGTAATTGGCTTTGCACACAAATACATTATTACAGGTCTTGCCAGCTGAAATGATAGTACAGTTGCAACCAGTTCTAACCTCTCATAAAAATTGTCAGGGAAAAGCTGTCATAGAACTGTTCTAAACTGTCATAGAGCAGCTCTCCTCTAGAGCAGTTCTAGTAAGAAATTGTTCTAGAGGAGAGCTGCTCTGATCTAATTGTGACGTCAATTGGAGAGCAACTCTGTTCTAGATGTATTAGAGCAGTTCTGTTCTAATTATGGCGTCAGTTGTAGAACAGTTCTGTTCTGGATAGAGCTACTAGATTATTTAATATTTCAGGTATCCATTTGTAAATTTTTAATTTATAAATTTTGAACAAAATAATTTATTACAGCTTTAATCATGTTAAAGGGTTTACAGGGGGATTTAACGATAAGCGCAGCTGTCCTAAATTGTTCTAGCTAGAAATTGTTCTAAGTAGAGTATTCCTAAACTGTTCTAGCTAGAAATTGTTCTATGTAGAGCTGCTGTATTCTGTTCTAACTAGAAATTGTTCTAGAAGGGCTGTCATAAACTGTTCTAGGTAGAGCTGTTCTGGTCAGAAATTGTTCTAGAGCAGAGCTGCTCTAGTCAGAAACTGTTCTAGAG
>JAOXYI010063648.1:0-12620 GCA_028566495.1 Lithophaga antillarum | reverse complement strand
CAAAAATAGTACGAGCCTACGTATTACAAAAATTTCAGAGTACCCCCTCCCCCGGGGTAATTCCTGGTTATTGTCGGACACAAAATACATGTATGCTGTAATAAATTTTTATTGTAACTAGGAAAAGATTGATGGATTGATTATACGCCATATTCAGCAATTTTTCAGCTATATTGTGGCGTCCAGTTTTTACTGGGGAGCAAGCCGGAGCACTCACTTTCTGCATGAAAATTGGCAGTCCTTGTCGATTAAGGTTGGGAAAAAAAATATGAGGTAGTATTGTATAAAGTTCCGAACGCCGATTAACATGTAAAATTCGAAAATTAAGTTCATTCATGGGGTTCTAGTCTCTATTGTTTAAAAAAAAATGACTGCAAGTTTTTTTTTCTCAATTCGATAAAGTGATTCTGATTTTTTATAAAAATTTAAATGTGAGAAGAAAAAACAACAATAGCTGAATTAAATCGTATAACTAACTGTCCACAAGCTTTATCTCTTGCTTTGATCGAATTTAACGCTGCTTTCGGCAATTTTAAAGATTATCATGGCTAAATCAGTTTTGTAGATGGAGGAACTCGAGATTACCCGGAGAAAACCATCAACTTTTGGTACCTGCTCTTACATAAGGTCCGATATCATGCACACTTTCGTTGGTGCTTATGTCGACTAAAGTCTGGATCGAGCGAATACACAACGTTAGAGGTAGGGGCTATATTGATCTTGTACCAACCTTCTGGACATACCCACATTATTATTCATCTCTTTATTAATTAAATTTAAATTTAATAACCATTTCTGTCTCACACCCTAATCTTGAGAATCCCACTTTCTTTTTCTTGTGCCCAACTCGTAAAAATCTCACATTCCTTGGTACATCTTTTTTCCAGATTTCCCCCGCGTTCCATATCCGTGACATTTCCCATTTCAGATCGTGAAAAATCAGACAACAATGCATTGAATATCGATTTTTGTGTTTCCGTAATCAATTATTATAATGATATCTTGGAAATTACCTATGAATTGCACAATTTCATAACCCCAAAAATTCCATTGTGAGACAATAGTTCCGGCCTTCTGAAATATGGAAATTATTAGCTCCTGTTTTATATCGGAGACAGGTGAATTCAGTAAATTTCCATTCAGCGACCTGTTTAAATTTCCATTCCCATATTGTTTCTCGAGGCTAAGTTTTAACAAGTATTCTACTGAGCATGTACTTGACAGACTATTTGAAATCAAGCGTTGTTTAAGATATTTAGAATACATGTATGAAATAACGTGGTTGTGTAAATTAAAGTGCGGGTATGAATTGAAAATATCTGAACTGACATCCGAAACATTATTTTGCTTCTACTGAACAGGAAAATGTTTCCTGTACTGTACAAAGTTCTTTTTTATTCAAGCCTACATGTATCAGCTGAAACATGACCAGTCGTCCATTTACATAGAATAATATTATTCAAAGTCCCTTTCCACTTTTCAGTCTGGATAAAGGGCTCGGTGGTCCACTGTTTTGTATATTTTATATTTTTACCGAGTAGATGAATGGTAATAAAATGAGTTCTTTTACTTGGATAGTAACTTTTTTAGTCCAGCAAGGAGTGTTTTTGTCTTGTGTATTCTATCCTTATTTGACATTGCCGGCAGTTTCCATGGTACCGGTTTTGTGTATTGCTAAAGATTTCAAACAAAGTAACATCTGCTCGAATTCTGATATTTTTTCATACGATGTGATGAATGGTTAATGTTCGATTAATATACATCTGTCAAATTTCAGTATTGGCAGACGACAGGTGAGAATACACAGCCACGTGCCATCTGTCACAACATTCCAAATTAGGATAAATGTTATAACTATGCTTATGACAAGTAGCAACAGAGACAGTTGTATGATAATAGTAAACTTCTATTATATTTCAAAATGTAGGTATAAATGGAACGTGGAAGCCGATGGCTTTCGGTGTGAACAATTACCGGAATGACAGCTGGTCCACGCGACAGCTTGCCATGTATTTAACAATGGCATTTTCTTTGTTGATAACGGTTTAAATATTTCAGTGATTGCGGTTTATTTGTTTACAATGATTTAACATTTTGTAGGTAATATGGATAAAGAAAGGAGTACCTGGTGTAAACCTATACAAAAGATAAAGGAGACCATACGGAAATCTACCACACAAGGGTGCGATGGGACAATGTATACATTACTCAAGTCTTTAACAAAAAAATAGTTTAATGGGTACGAACTTTGATAAGCTGTTCCCCGTTCACTTAATTTCATGTTTACTTGGTGTAATTTTTTTCACGTATTCAAGTATATTGTTTTAATTCATAGCCTTGGACAGTATTCCTTGCATTAACGTTGGACATAAAAGAGTTGACGATTTGCTGATATATATAATAAATGACAGAATAGTTTCTCCTGACTTTTTTGAAAATCTGGAATCGAAAAGTTGTTCCGAAGAGCGAAAGTCTGCTGAAAAGATGGTCGTTTTAAAAGAAAAATGAGTTGCAAATAAAATGTAGTTAGTATGCTAGGAATGTATATGTAGGTCTAAGGCATGCTTTCATTATTGTTTGGATCAAACTTGAAACCTTTCTTCTCACTGAAATATGGAAATCATCCGCCCACCCCGAATTTTGGATTATAAGAAAATATTTTCATTAACTTGCTTAACTGAATAGCCTTTGTTCCCAATCACATATGGGTCGACCTTTTTTCTGACGCTGTCCAAACTGTGTTACCGGGATGCGACAAAAGTATTTGTTTCTAGCAGTTCAATGTGCTTATTTCTTTACAGAAGTCTGAAAGGAAAAAGTAAAGCACCAGTTCTGCCAGAATTTATGCACAGACAGTAAGTGCAATTGGTGCTAATTGTTGACAAAAAGGGGGGGATTTTGTTTTTGATTTTTTGCTTTATTTAATGTGATGTCGTAGTTTATATAGAAATATTAGAATTCGTTCTTTTTTCATATACGCACTGGATATTGATGTACTCTGTGATCTTTTGTATACTGCGTTACCATTGCTTTGTTGTTTTTTTTATCATGTGCAATGTCATTTCTCAGTAAATGCGTATTTTTTTTTAAAGTGAAACTAATTTTTGTTCGTTGATTCTCTTTCAAATATTTAATTACACTTAGAACAAAGTCTCCAAATAACAAGGATTTGTTGTTTTCTCATACTGTCATGACGGACAAAGTACAAGTTCCAGTTGGATTTTATTACGTGTAACCTGTTAGCAATATGACTCAATATCACTGTTTTTATTTCAGGGTATTCCCTTCATCGCCAGGTAGATCGTGACTAAGTCAGGTGATGTCTAATTATAGACCAATATATAAAATCCATGTGAACACCTGTATATCAAGCAGTTAGAAGTAAAGACAGAGAACAGATCATACCTTTACACGTCACACCTAATGTTTTGTCAGAACCCTGCAACACCTATAGCGTTAATCTCTTTGTTCTTTAAAAAGTTTCACTAATACTTTGTAATTGTGGCCTTTTTCATATCGATAAGAAAATATAAATATATAGTAGAGCGAAGTACAATAAGTTATCGAAAAGCACTAGGTTACTGGGTCATATTTACGTATGTTGCACTCGTTAATTGATATAAAAGACACCATAAGTAAGCACATTCAGGTCATACATGTCATTACATAAAAAAGTTAGCGTGCATACAGGTCAGAATTTCTGCACTTGAAGTCTTAATTCGAAATTTGTAATTGGTATTTTTATCAACTTGCATCCACACGGAAGGGCGAGAGTAACACAAAATGAATACAAATCAAATGTAACATTTTTTCCATAAAAAGGCAATAACTATTAACGGGAGGATAAACCTTGAGAATTTACTTATCATTCTCAATTTTTCTTACACCATCAAATACATTTTAAAAAATCAAGTGATCACGAGTTAGAACATGTAGCATATATTCAGAATACTTTTCAAGCTTATCGGACCTGTCATTAGTTGGAATGTATTTCGATCAGGAATAGTATGTGCAAGAATTTATACTAAATACGACCCATTATGTTGTTGGTGTAATATTTCACGTTGTTTAGTATTATCTTACTAAAGTAAACATAATCTAGATTTTACTTCGAGTATCATAAACCATATTTACAATATAAGTTTTTTTAATCCTGTTATTTTACTTGTGAACATTTATCATATGCCCTTAATATAAACCATGATCTAATTAATTGTACCGATTGTTGAATCATTCCAGATCTTTGTTTACTCCACCAAACTGGCTACTGTAGTAATCTGTTGTACTGCCACTGTTTGACACTAAAAAAATACGCAGATAGTGCCACAGAGGGGCGTCAATAAGTTTAGAAAATTTCTTTTTCATTTTACAACAACTGCTCAGCAAAGATGATGGACCAATAATTTAAAACATTTTTGTTTTTTGCATACGAACTGTATAAGCTCAAATTTGAATCAAAAAAGTCATATTTATTGGGACAAAGCAGCTTGAGTGACGTATTGAGATGCTTTTCAATAATTCCGACAATGACGACAGTTAATGACACAGAATGTTAAATTCAGCTATTTAATGATAGGTATTGACAATCCCAGACTCATATGAATTTCTATACGTTGTTTTGACCTGAATAGAGTACGCAAGTCTTCATAATGCGACTAAAAGATTATCTGTTAATTCTAAGATAAGTACATCCCATGTTGATAATAATTCTATATTTGTCATGAAAGATGCATTAACCATTTCCAATAAAAGTTCATTTACCACATAAGGTAACTTTCCATATATAGCTGCGAACTATTTATAGAACAACAACTTTAATAATAGCAAAATAATCCTACATAGACAATAAAATTTCAAATTATAAAGATACGTTATAAATACGTATATTTGTAACATAACTAGACAAATTTCATAGCCTATTTATGTAATATATCATGTTCATATGGGCATTTATTTCAGTTAAGCAATCATTGCATGTTTCAATGTGATTTTTTAAACAACATAAAACATTGTGTTTCCCAATTTCTACACATATGATATTACAGATGCAAAAATCCAGTGTTCTTGGCATGGTGTCTGAGAGGGATTATTTCACTAATGGGAGTAAAGCGACAGATGGAACTAAACAACAAACACACCCTGTTAGGCATATGACAATGAGTACTCGGTCAACACTGTCCTTTACTAGAACTAAACAACAAGCACACCCTGTTAGGCATACTATGACAAGGACTATTCGGTCTACACTGTCCTCTACTGGAACTAAACAATAAACACACCCTGTTAGGCATACTATGACAAGGAGTACTCTATCTACACTGCCCTCTACAGGAACTAAACAATAAACACACCCTGTTAGGCATATGAGTACTCGGGCTACACTGTCCTCTTCTGAAACTAAACAACAAACACACCCTGTTAGGCATGTGGGAATTAATACTCGGTCTACACTGTCCTCTACTGGAACTAAACAATAAACACACCCTGTTAGGCATATGAGTACTCGGGCTACACTGTCCTCTGCTGGAACTAAACAACAAACATACCTGTTAGCCATATAAAAATTAGTAGTCGGTCTACACTGTCCTCTACTGGAACTAAACAATAAACACACCCTGTTATGCATATGAGTATTCGGGCTACACTGTCTTCTGCTGAAACTAAACAACAAACACCCTGTTAGCCATATGAGAATTAGTAGTCGATCGACACTGCTCTCTAGTGTAACTAAACAATAAACACACCCTGTTAGGCATATGAGTACTCGGGCTACACTTTCCTCTGCTGGAACTAAACAACAAACATACCCTGTTAGGCATATGAGAATGAATACTAGGTCTACACTGTCCTCTGTTGGAACTAAACAATAAACACACCCTGTTAGGCATATGAGAATGAGTACTAGGTCTACACTGTCCTCTACTGGAACTAAGCAACAAACACACCTGTTACAGGCATATGAGAATGAGTACTCGGTCAACACTGTCCTCTACTGGAATTAAACAATGAACACACTCTGTTAGGCATATGAGAATGAGTACTAAGTCTACACTGTCTTCTACTAATGTCAAAAGTATTTCGAGGAAATAGTGTTCATGCTGTAAAATATTGTTTAAAAAAATCTAATCTGTTACTCAATGGCATATTTACTAAGTACTAAATAAATATTAGACAATAGAAACATTATGCATGTGTTTTCCATTGCAGTACAAGTGGTTTGCGTATTGGATGGTTCCAACAGGTAATCTAAGTTATTCGGTCTCTCGTTAAATTACTGTGACTTTTCATTTATGAACTCGAAGTAAGTCACGTAAAGTGGAACGTATTACTAAGTGTTTTCACTGTCGAGCTATTTAGGCGCTTGCCTAGAGTTCCTCTGGTTGTGATACAATGGACAATTTTATTAGATGATAAAGGGCAATCATACTCTTTGTGAACTGTTTGAATTGATCTACCGAAAGGAAGACGGACAATTCAGATCGATCCAACATAGTATTTATGACTTCGATTTCTGCTATGTTGGATCGACGTAAAAAACCAATTTTTTGCGTTTTTACATTGAATCAACGTTGAAGCTATCTACGCTATAAAACTGGTTAAATGACGTTATTTGTCGATGTGTTGTCGACGTTGACCCAAGACAGTTTCCAAGATGTCGAATAGATTTTCGAGATCAACGTTAGCGTCTTTTCGACCGGATTGTGCCTGCACGGTACACAAGTATAAAATAAGACATAGAGTGCATAATCATCAATGAGACGGAGGGCCTAATCATCAATTTAGACAAAGTCTACAATCATTTAGTAAGTCGTAGACTTCATAACCATCAAATGAATCCTAGAAAACACAACCATCAAATGACACAGAGTACGCAGCCGTTATATGATGCACAACTATCAAAGGAGACATAAGAATGATCAACCATCAAATGAGATACAGAGTACTTAATCATAGACTGCAATACAGGAATGCACAACTATCAATCATCAGCAGAGTGCACTGTTATCAAATGAGACACAGAATGCAGAAACATCAAATGAAACGAAGAATGCACAACTATTAAATCAGACATGGAATGCACAATAATCAAATAAGTAATACACAACCATCAGATGAGACAGAATGCGCAATCATAAAACGAGACATGTATAACCGTCAAGTGAGACGGAATACACAACTGTCAAATCAGGCATACAATGCATAACAATAAAACAAGATACATAGTGCACAGACATAAAAAAGACTGCAGAACCATCAAATGAGACAGAATTTACAGCCATCGAATGATAATACCAAACGCACACCCATCAGATGAGAATACAGAATGCACAACCACTAAATGAGACATAAAACGGAGCAGATAATGAGAGACGTAGAATACAAAAGATACAGAGAATACACAACCATAAACTCTGCAGAACCATCAAATGAGGCAAAGAATGACAATCATTATATAAGACAGACTTTTCAAGTATCAAATGAAACATAGAAATGCACAAACGAAAATTTTTATGAGACACAGAATACAAAATAAAGTCAAATTACAAAATAAAATTTAAAACTATAGTAGTCAAGACACAAGGTGTATAGCCATTATTGTAGATACAGAGAGCCCAGCTATCAGCTGAAACACCCAGTGCGCAACCGAGCTGTCGAAGTGCATAACCGTCTTGCAAAACATGATATCATTTGTGCAATGGAATGTATGACAGTCGGCTAGGACATAACACAACTGTAATTTAACAAGTTTTTTCAGTTTTCCTCAGCTGAAACAAAGAGTGCACAACCTTAAGATGAACTGAAGAATGAAGAACCGTCAGCTGATACTTGGAGTATTAACATTCTTCAAAACTCATCTTTGGGTCGAAAATGTTGACTGATACGCGTGAAGCAAACGGTCGTAAACTGAAATATATGAAGTCTGCAACCGTTAATTACGACACCTGAAACAAGTATTAACCCATGAAACCGTAGCATGCATAGACTGTTTGCACAACCACCAACCCATCATTTTCTGAAGTTAATATTTCTGTATGCTATCCATGTTCGCACTAACGAAATCCCTGGTACCATATCTGCAGTGTCATTCTAACACTTTAACAAGATTTAATCAGTCCTTAGTTTCATACTATAAAGACCTTTGCTAAACTTGTACTTGAGTTCTGAAATCCTACACTAATTATTACAAATTTGTCCTACATAAGTGTCATAATTACAGTTTAAAGTACTGAAATAGTACTTCTGTCTGACATAAGTTAAAGAAATTATACTATTGTCTGATATAAATGGTTTATAGGTAGTATCAGTATGATAAATTAAAATCCTGTCTACCTGATAACATTGTCAAAATAAAGAAGGAAACGACGTCACTGGAGGATAAATAGAAATATCCTCCTTTATTATGTATATCACAAGCTACGTCCTATATGTATTCCGAGTGGATTACAGAATGACGTCTGTGGTCCACTGACCCGTTAATTATCGTGTTAAGAATATGTGAAATATTGTTAAAAATAGGTGATATTTGGTTAACCATAAATTTTCTTTTCTTAAGTTATTTGTTATGCTAAATATAATTTTGTAATTTTTGTCACTTTGTCCGCATTGGTTACCCTTCAGGTATATTACATCCATAATTATATTTAAAGTTTTTCTTTTCTTGAAATATTTTGTAATTATGCTAAATACACATTTTGTAATTTTTGTCACTTGTCTCGCTGTTTGGTTACCTTTGAGAAATTATATCAAACATGCAAAAAAAACAATATACCAATATAGTTTTTGTACTGTCATGTTTCTTGTAAGTCAGGATCAGAATATATAAACAGTTGATATAAGGCACTGAATTCAACATTAATTACACCTGAAATGAACATCAAGTCTAATGATTCATTTGCACTATCATCTCTTGCCCAATAGGATCAATATAAAATGATACATGTTGCTGAAATAGGATGGATGGATGGATGTTTAACGTCCAGCTGGTAATCTTTCAACCATATTCAGGACGAGAACATATTAGTATGATAATGATATATGAATCCTGCTTTGTACTAGACCAACACTCTGAGTTGGATTTTTATAGTGCTAGCTCACTGAAGTAACAGTCCGCAGGAAGACATGTCACCCCACTCGAACACATTATTCTGACTCCGAGCCGACCAGTCTTTGCTCTTACTCCTTAATGCTGCGTGCTTACCGGAAAAGCAGCAAATACCAATTTTAATGTCTTTGGTAATTGACCCGGCCGGGGATCGAACCCACAACATTCCGCACTTGAGGCGAGCACGCTAACCATTAAACCACCGAGGCAGTTTGCAGGAAAGGAGACCCCCCACCGAGAGCCCAGCTATCTGCTATCACAAACATCATGTACATATATACCTTAGTATAGCAGCTAATGAAGCAGCAATTTGCCATTCTCCATCTACAATACTGAAGTCCTGTTTCAGAACCAGAACTAGTGCTTGTAATAGGTTATATTCCCAGATCTCCTTCCTTATTCTCAATCCATCCTTACTTCCTGCTGGAGCTGTGCTTAGAATTTCTGGAAAATTTGAAAATATATTTTCATAAAATATATGTAGGTCCCAAATCTATGTCCGGTCCCAAATGTATGTCTGATTCTTAAATCTATGTCCAATATGACGTCATAGTGGAGTTATACGTTCAGTGTCCAGCAAAGACGTCACAGAAGCAAATGAACATGTAAACAAGTGTACATGAATTGAATGGCATGATCACCTTTCAGTCTGTCATAAAATACCTGCTTTGCACCGTTTACTTTAATATATCAACACAAAATCATTGTCCGCCAGAAACTGAGGAGTTATAAGAAATTTATAAAGAGATATAAACTAGATTTCTAATCAGAATCCAAATTGTATACAAGGGGATGTGGATTCTGTTTGTGATACTTAAGTGGAATGTTACGTTATGTATAATTCTGTTATTGTTTCTCTTTATGATAAATACAAAATACATTTTTTAAGATACTCAAAATTAATGAATAATCACATTAGGTCAAATTTTTTATGTATTGTACTGGTAAATCTCGTAATATTAAGAACCGAATACTGAACAGAAAATTGTTTCTGTACTTTGTTTTGTTTCCGTACTTTCTTTCTACCATGTGTTGTGTTTGTTTTGCTTATTATGGTAATGTTTTCTTCCTTTTTTGTTTTTGGTTATCTATCATATTCGCGCAATCACACCATTTTATTAATCTCATACTTTGTACTGGGTACTCAATCAGCAGTTGGATAGAATTTCATTGAATACAATGAACAAATGTTTTTCATTAAAAACTGGAGAAAATTGTCGATTTCAAGTTGTTAGATATAGTTTTTTTCCTATTTCATAGTTTTATACTACGCCTTTAATAGTACGAAAATTACGCCGTAGTAAGTAAAGAAAATCTCGCCCTACCATTTATTACATACGGTTAATACAGCGAATCTGAACAGAAAGTTGGTTAGCAGAAATCGTAAAAGGTCTATATTTCGTGAAAGGGTTCATTTTCATTCGTTTCTCGTGTCATGCTGTTGGTCCTTTCCCGCAAGTTATTTTAGACGTTCTTGTGTCACGCTTATCGACAAGTAGGCAATCTTGCGTTACGCCTAGATTTTTTTAGATCTTTATTACATAATATTTACATGAAACATCTAAGCTGTGCATGTTGTAGTACGTTATTGAACTTTAAAAAAACAAAGTGTGATTATCATTTGCCCGTAGATTGTTGCGATTCATTGACGACTCATATATGATAGTATGTCGAAATCATTGTGACGTCGTGTTCATTGGGCATATATTTGTATTGTTAGTGACGTCAGTGGACATAGATTTGGGATTGGACATAGATTTGGGACCGGCCATAGATCTGAGTCTTACATTTATGTGACTAAATTAGTTTTACCAGTAAGGTACACAATAAAAAAAAATCACACAAATCAACAACAGGTGTTGGGTACATGTAGCTAACTGAACAACTCAGAAATAATTCCTGGATTGGAAGGTACATGTAGAAAATGTGGTAATTTGTCATATGGATCACAGTTCTTTTTGAGTCAATGGGATACACACCCAATACAAAATTGTTTTATATTTGGAAAACCGAAGAAAACATCAAAATCTATGCATACACTTTTGATTTCTGACGTTTGCACATGTCATTTGGTAAATACTCTTGTTTGAGAATTCATTTGACAAATTTTCTGTCACATGAAGTCTCTTTTTGCTACAATTTTCAGGAATACAATGCTACATGTATGCTTTGAAAAATATCTGAGTAGAATACTGCATCTATTTCACTCATGTGATTCATAGATGATAGAAAATTGATAATCAGCTGATTGTAAAATGTTTACCTAATAAATATATATTTTGGGGAAGTGTTGGAGCAATTTTTTGTGATATTATAGCTACAAATGTATACTATACAGCTGACTCTCGTTGTCTTGAACACAGTTTAATCAAAATTTCTAATGACTAGAATTTTTCCCAAAGTCACAACTAATCCATACATTTTCATGATTTTGACTACTGTTGAGTCAAATTTGGATGAGTCAAAGTTTCAGCTGACTCAAAGAAAATTTGCAGTCCCTGATATATATATAAAGTAATATAATTTTTGTTCGATATCTTGAATCTATCAACACCTGTCAAAAACATGATCTCTGACTCTGGCTCGGGGATTAAATAGCTTCTCAGGTAAGTTTACTGCCATAATCAAACTTCCTCAGCTGTATTGATTAATGTAATTGTTACTTTTACTAGCAATTTTACAACTTTTCAGGTTAATTAGTGGCACATTATTCCTTAATTAGACTTAGAGTTAAAACAGGGTTAAGTGTGTCTAAATTATGGACAATGATGTGTGCTATAAATAAACATTTTTAATTTTTTTCGTTTGTTGGTTTGTATTATTGTCATTTATTTTATGATGAGAGCTTAAAATATTGCTATTGCGTAATAAAATGATAAAACATCTGATTGTCATTCACTCAAAGAAAAATAAGTAAAACAGAAAATCTCTGATAACATCAAAACATGGAAGTAAAACTATTGTCAATTTAAACAGTCAGGCATAACTTGTATAAGTTACATTTGTCATCTTGATTTTGTAACTTTTTCGGTTATTTATAAATTGGTTGAAATGCAAAACTAACTTAAATAGGTTACTTTTGATTTTCAGTACCTTCACTCATTTGCAAATTTTAGCAAGATGTAGAATATTCTTGTACATGCTGATAATTTTCCCAGATAAACTTATTATGCAGTTTATGACAGGCCAATAAACTTTTATGAGCATTCAGCAAAATCTGTCTGCATGAGCTCTTCAAAGATAAGGGAATTTACACAACTAATGTCAGTTATCTGGAAAATTACTATATGTTGTATGAAAACAATGACCTATTCACTGAGATGATATAAACTAATCTTTCAGAGAATTTGCTTTGGTTTTACATATCTCTGTTGACTTACCCAATTTTCATTAAAATTGTTTATAACTTATCTTGGTTATAATTCACTTTTGTCAAGAAAATTGTGAAATTTTGTCAAAATTTATGAGAATTACAACTTTTTCAGCTACAAAAAACTAACCTTTTATAGTTATACCC
>JAOXYI010063539.1:0-12621 GCA_028566495.1 Lithophaga antillarum | reverse complement strand
TACTATCAAAAATACATCCCGAATCAATACTAGGAGGCTGGAAATATGACCCGAATTAAACGCACATCCCCGTACACCATTATATAGGAAGTAACCCCCCCCCGGGGAGGGGTGAAAGAACGGTACATTTTACATTTATGGAGGACGAGTCCCACGTTTTATTGCACTGTTGTCTTTATTTACATGTATGCAAATGTTACAAATTCAATCTGTTGTTCAAGGAAACATCAAGAACGTAGAGTAATTCTATTAGTTTTATTAATTGTCAGAAATTAACGTTTTTATTTTCAAATAAAAATATTGCTAGATTTGGTGCCAAAACCTATTGTCGGATTTTAATTATATGAAAAGAAATCTAGTATTTTACATAGACCTACATAATAAAATATTAATTTTAAAAAAATATTTTTATCGTTTAACTTATGTATTTATTATCTTTGCTATTTTAAGTCAGGTTCTTGTAAGCCTTGATGAAAACCGGGAATTTACAACCCTATTCTCTCAAGATTTGTGGGGAACGAAGTGGACTTAGAAATCCGTGACTTTGGAAGATGCTTAAAAATGGGCGAAAAAAAATCCCAAAGACCCTGGATGTATATCTGCCTTTGATTTTTCTTGAGCAAGACACTTTAATTATCCCTTAATTTGTGGGAGTTGTGTAACGGCCTACACCAGCAGCATAATGCCGCAATGAATTATTTGGCTTATTTGAAGAAATATTTTTAACGATGAATATAAATTTAACACCGTCCATCAAGAACGGTAACGATCAGTTCACCTAAATTCGTCGAGCGATTAACTGCCAACAGCGGTAGTTCCTTTGGTCATTTCTCTGATAAAATGTGTTTGATTTGCCGGGATTTTTTATGGACAGCTGTGAAGTTTTTGTTTCAATGAATAGCGAACTGTGAACATTCTATCTTCTCACCTGTTAACCTGTTATATATTTTTTACTGATTTTTTTTTCCCATTTACTCAACACTGTATTGTGTTCATATTTAAAGTTGACAAGCTTGCTGTCATTTCGCTGGTTTCAAAGTACTGCCCGTACTGGTAATGAATGAGTAAAATTCGATTTAAAAATGTAGCCAATATTCAAACCAACCTAAATATTATTCATTTTACTGTAGATTATGCATAGTACAAGGAACTGGTTGTAAAAAGATTTTTCTCCCTGGGAATTATGTTTTAAATTTTTGAATATCAGTTGGGTTGATTGCGATTTATCGTCACTTTGAGCGATTTTTCAATTATGTCGTGACTACAAGACTTGTTGGAAAGGAGAAGCCCGGACAACTATCCAGCTGACCGCTAAAACTCCAGACCTTTTGAAGGAAGGATTATAATCTGTAAATCAAAATTAAGCAGTGTATTGACGGCAATGATGTAAGAGTGCGTGTTGACAGAGATTTTGAAAACTGGTTTAATTGATCACAGAAGCAACTTCATCTTTAAGCTGATCTTCATTCTTTCGATACTGACGTAGGGCTGATGGATGCATCATCTTTACAGGTCCAGGCAAAAAGTTTTTCAGCTATTTAGCGTAGGCTATTTAAAAATAGTTCCGTGATACATTTTGAATTGTATACGTTTTGTTTCAATTTCTGCAAAATAATATATCTGTCGACTTTGCTGTTAATTAATCAATTCATTCAAAAGTTATATATTGAATACGAAAATCTATATGAAAAGTGGCTAACATTGGACCTAAGATGGGGAGCTTGACCGTCACGGTAAAGACCCCTACGTTATTACCAAACGTCATCTTATGCCAATGCAGTTTTACAAAACAAAAATCAGATATTCGAATGGAAGAGAGCACACCAATCAAGCATGCCTAAAATTAGGCTATATATAATTTGATTCAAGCACTTTAAAAAAAATTCAGAATTCACGACTGAGAATATGACTGATCTTCTGTTGTTACGCAAAACCTTGGTCCAGATCTTCTTGTCCCCGCACTTTCAATTGAGAGTTCGAAAGTATTGCGATTGTCCCCGACCAACACACTTTCTAGTGACACAAACAGCTCCCACAGATTTGGTCACTAACGGTGTCTCTTTTTATGTTGATTACAATCTGTAGATGTGAAGAAAGGCGAGAGAAAACCGAAGGAGCATTCAAGGCGGAACAATCCGAGGACACAGGCAATATCGGGAACGAGGAAGACGAGAAATAAGGTTTTAGAATTTCAATTTGATGTTCACGGTGTATTATGCCATGATATTGACATAATTTAAAATATTGACGAAAGTGTACGTGCGACAAAGATGCCGACACCTGACAGCTTCTGACAAATGTTTGGTTCCAACTGAAGAAGATTTTTGAAATATTACCGATTTTTTACCAATCGGTGGAAATCTTGGATGAAGGGTGGGGCTACCGGATACAATTTTGAGCAGGGATCTCCCATGCATGCAAAGTGTGCTTTCAACTGGCCCAGTGGTTTCAGAGGAGATTGAAAAATAAAAGGTAAAGACAGACACCAAGTAATGGTAAAAGCTCACATGGTCTTTGTCTAGATCTAATAATTGTGAAGAAGTTTACAGAGACCTAAAGTAATGACAAAGCTCATACGACCAAGGCTAAAATTCTGAAATTTTTTGGAAAAGCCCGAAAAATGCATTGAACAACTCATTTTCATGTATCTAAATATCAAATCTTACTAAGAAGTTTTGGAAACGTGTATTTTGAATATTAAGTGTTTGAATGGGGTTTTTACGCAATTTTCAGCAATTTTTCAGCTATATTGTAATGTTGATTTTTAATTTGAAGAGGAAGGCGACGCGGGTATGAAGTTTTACATATGTTAACCCGTTCGTACCTCCCGCATTTGGTTTCCATTCAGTAACTTTAGTTTTGAACAACCGATTCTTTGAGAACTTTTACACAATGTTAAAAATGATAAAATACAGGTCAAATTCGATATTTACTGATTTTGCTTTTGTCGTTCAGCAGTTACATTGTAAGGCTCTTGAAATTTTTTAAAAAATGGCTTTTTCTAAGGTTTCCGTTCAATAATTTCCGTTTCAACCTACCGATTGGATTCAAATTTTTATACAATGTTACAAATGATAAAATACAAGTTAAGCAATTTTTCAAAATTTCAAGAGGCATAACTCCTGAACGACAAAAACAAAATCAGTCAAAATCGAAGCTGTCAGGTGGCGGTATCTGTATCCCACGTACACTTTCGTCAATATTTTAAATTATGTCAATATCATGCCATAGTACACCGTGAACATCAAATGAGAAGTGATGGGGAGAAGACTCTTACTGATTGATTGAATGGGATTTTTTACACCACTTTCGGCAATTTTTCAGCTATATATTGTTTTCATCATCTAGTTTTATAGACGAAGCAAGCAAGAACAGCAAGTGGGAAATCCCAATCTTCGGCGGGGAAAACTGGCAATCCTGGTCATTTAAATTTGTAGCGGAGCATACTTTGTCTTAATTGCATGCCAGGCTAGATATCACAATCCCAAAGTTAACAAACTGGTGATCTATAGTAGATATGATGGTAGTAGTTTAATATATTCCCCTAATACTAGAAGACCAAAACTGTAACAATACTGGTAATATTTTTTATTCAGTATTGTACTAAGTATTGTGAACACCACAATACTGGAAATCAGAGTTGTTCATAATTTGTTTAAGTTACAATTATACTAATTTTCCAGTACTGTTTTTGTAATTTTTTTTAAAACTGATACTCCAGTATTGTTTGAAATACAATACTGGTTTTCAAGTACTGTTTAAAGAACAACACTGGTAAACTAAAATACATGTATATTCCACAATACTAGTACAATCAGTATTGTAACAATACTGGTTGCTCCAGTATTTGGGGTATATATTTAACTAGACCATTCATTCACAATGGCCCCCTACTTTAAAAACTAAGTGGTCATATACCAAATACTATTTGTTTTGTTTCCAGCTTTAATGTTGATGTAGAAATATCGCCTTAAGATATTCCAGCTGATGTTAAACGGCATATGTCTGTTATAATATTGTTTACAATTCATACATTTAAACCTAACTGTATTCCATGTAAGATGTATCAATGGCAATCTACAAATTGACAAATTGATTCCATTGAGTTCATATCATTATTGATCTTATATAATATGTATAAACAAAGACTTTAAAAAATTTTAAGTCAAAACATTTCGTTGTTATCTTCGAGGACTGAATGGCTAAATGGTTAAGGTCGCTGACTCATGATTATTAGCCTAACACGGCTGTCATGAGTTCGAGTTCCGCCCTAGCCACTTCATGTGTTAAGGTTCCAAAACGCCTACTCAAGGTCGGGAATTTCACCGGTCAGATGGACTTTCCTCCCCCAGCAAGTCAATACTTAACTGAAAAATTACTGAACGCGGCGATTAAACCCAAAACAACCATTACACCAACCATATACAACTGCTGATCCAAACAGATTTGAAAATATATCTGTAGTGGACTTAAACAGAAAATCAGATTGTCAGATGATAGCAAACATAGACGAACCCTGAAACCTTTTTGTGCCTTTTCTCCATTCTAAATTCGATCTGCCAATGCCTTAAAAAGAAACATATGTCAAAAATACGTTGTAGTATGTCTTTCATCTCCTTTCATCAGGTGAAAAATTTCTAAACGTTAAGTTATGCTTTTGAATATGTCATTGTTTCTATAAAGAGCCGCTATAAGTTCTCTCCTGATTATCACTGATTCAGATTGTTAACAGGAAACCTTTGAGCAGATTGACTGGCTCTTTGGCTCGACATCATAATTATTTATCGGTAATTTATACATTTTCCCTTTATACATTTACCGACTGATATTGTAAGTATCTATGTACTACCGTGATATGGAAAAATATCGGATATTGTCATGGTTGATCTGACGTCATACCGACTGTTTCGTTACCCATAAAAAAAATAACGTCAGTTTTGAAGGTCTCGAAGGAAATCACAGCCCGCCCTATCGGGCTTGCTGCGATACTGATGATTAATCCATCTCGACCTTCATAACTGCCGTTATTATATATATATCATACTCTTGAATTTCATTATGAAATGAAGATAGAATAAAGTATCAAAATTTGTGGAAAAAAATAACCAATTGATATTAAGTGAACAACGTCATGAATTAATAAATAAAACTAGCACGACAATAAAATAAGGAAGGTTTTGCTAAATCAGAATAAAAGAAAAAGGTCGGTTATAAATAATTCTGCGTGTGTGTTGCACTTCAACAAGTGAATTTTACATGTCGGAAGAGATGTTTTGATGTTTTGTGCAATTGTTGTTTTGTTAACTGAACATGACAAATTATAATTATGATATTTTTTATACTATTTACCACTGATGTATAAGAAATAATTTCTACATTTAACTTTCATTTTAAAGAACATTTATTATCGCTATAGGTTCAAATAGAAATCGAATTTTCACGATACAAAGTTACGTACTAAGGAGTACCTTCTGAAGTAAAATTTACATTCATACAGAAAGTTGTTTTTTTTTTTTTTAACAGGGGAGCTGTAAAGGTCATCCAGGCTCTTATGTTACATTGTACGTCAAGAGTTTTTGAATTTACAACAGTGAGGCCTGGTTTTCCACTTTGGACCAACAACTTGTTTAGCTCAGATGAGAAATTTATAGAATCAACCTCTCAAGAAACATAACCTTACACCGGAGGAACAGTTAGCCCTCCAATATCTTAAGTCAAGACAGAGATATTATTATTAAACCTGCTTACAAAGGAGGTGCTGTAGTTGCCTGAGACATCAATTGTTATGTTACTGAGGGGGGAGAGCCAATTATGTAATTCTAAATTTTATTATAGAATTCTCATAAATTATACTAAACAAAATCATAAATTGGTCAAAGAACACATCACCGATGCTATAGAAAACAAAATTCTCCCGCTCGAGGCTAAACACCTGGTTGTTTCCCAACCAAGAACATCTCGCTTTTATATGTTACCCAAAATCCATAAACCTTCTAACATAGGAAGGCCTATTGTATCAGCATGTAGTTGCCCTACAGAAAATCTTTCCAGTTTCTTACATGAAATTTTTATGTCTGTCTTGGAAAATCTATATCAAGGATATTAAGCATGCCTTTAATATTTTTGATGACTTTCAATTCAGTTCAGGTAACTTGCAACCAAACTGTTTACTATGGATATTACAGCTCGTTATACGAACATTCCAAATAATGATGCTGTGCAAGCTGTTAAGTACTTTTTGGATAGGAGACCCAAAATTGAAATCATATTGAGATTGGCCGAACTTGTCCTTAATCTCAATACCTTTCAATTCAGTGGGGATTATTATTCTCAAACAAGAGTAGTTGCCATGGGTACCAAAATGGAACCAAGCTTTGCCTGTTTATTTGTAGGTTACCTGGAAGAGCGGTTGTTTTCAGAGTTCAGTGGACCCTTTCCTGATCTGTATAAGAGATACATTGACGATGTATTTGGTGTTTCACACAACACGGATGCAAACGCGGAATATCAGTCTTTCATTTACCTTATATCGTCTTACCATCCGGCTATTAAATATGCATTCACTATTAGTGAGTTAGAATTGTCATTTTTAGACATCTCTTGTAAGGTTTCCACAACAGGCATTCAAACCTCTATCTTCTACAAGCCCACCGAGGCACACTGTTACCTTAACTACAATTCTTGTCATCCGAAATCGGTGAAAACGCTATTCCAAAATCTCAATTTAATAGACTTTGCAGTGATGATGAAGATTTCAAACGGCAGTGCAGTCAGATGTCTACTTTCTTCCTAAAAAGAGATATTCCAAAACTGTTATTGACAGGGCCTTGGATTCCGTTTCCAAAATACCTAGGACCAATGCAGTAAGCCCTAGACGTAGAAAGAACAAGGATCGCGTGCCTCCTCTAGTCCTCAATTATCATCCCCAAACTTTTGCCATCAGAAACATTGTGATGCGAAATTTCAAAACTATCGTTTTGAAAGATCCCGTGATGGCCGAAATTTTTCCTTCGTTGCCAATTATAGCCTTTTGCAGAGGAAAAAGCCTCAAAGACCACTTAGTCAGCCGTTCCTTTAAAACAATGGCTTTTAGAAAGCCGGCTGACTGTAGAAGGACAATACGATGTAAGAGGCGCAGATGTGTCACATATCCCCATACTTTCGAAACTAACGAAATCCAAGGTCCTGACAATTCTTTTACCATACGGAACGGGTATACCTGTACTACAGAAAATTTAGTTAAAGCAGTGGTCTGTAACCGATGTGGTAAAATATACATCGGAGAGACATAAAGTTGCCTGGTTGATTGGTTCGCTGAACACCGTCTAAATGTCAAAAACAATTCCGATTGCCCAGTTGGTTTCCATTTCCGTTCTTCGGACCACTGTGTGCAAGACATGAGTGTCACTGTTTGGTTGCAGTTGACTGCGGCGAAGAGAATCGCCAATTTCTTGAACAGAGAATTATATGGGCACCTTTAGACCTAGAGGAATGAATGTGAAGAAGGCGCATTATAACTGATGCCTCAACTAGCCGTATCATCAGCTCTGTTGGATTCAGACATCTTACCTTTATTCCACTTGGTCTATCTTTTTGTTTTCTTTTTATATATTATGTTGATGTCTCATTGCTCCCAACTATGTTCATTTTGCTTAAATATCAATTTTAAATTATAAAGATCAGGATGTACATATTGATTAGTTGACAAAAACTTTTTACATAAGCACAAAATACTGTGATTTGCTCTTCACGTTATTCGTATGAATTGATGTTGTCATTCAAAGGTCTTCTCTTGACAAAGACCCGCGGGTCGAAAATTTGTTTTAGTTCTTTTTTGTAGTTTTCGTTGTATTTTTTTACCTTTTAATGTTTTTGAGTGTCCTGTTAACCTTTTATCGGCATACACATGCCTTTCCTTTTATTTTTGTAACATAAAAGAGGCTCACAGACAATAAAATGAACAGTACGTTTAATAACATGCTTAATTCTACGAACTAAAATATACCGATGGTGAAAGGCATTTACAATAAAAAAGCCGAATAAAATATAAAATTTCCAATTATCGAAACTTTTCTTAATGTGATATTTCCTACCCCAAGAAATACAGATTTATCTACAAGTAAGCCTAATAAGTTTTGAAAATTCAATTAAAAACTGAGTTGAGTCAACTTTTCCCGGGTTCATCCGGAAAACCTTTTTGACTTAAATAGGCTCATATATCCGGCACGAAAGTTTATTAGCCTGGTGACAAATAAATGACCGAAATGTAATTTAATAGTGAGCACAAATATTAAAGTAAGAATACCAAAGAACAATCCAATCTAAAATGATACCATGAGCTCATGCAATACAAATATCCATTTCATTATTTTTTATTCATTGAAATAAAACACGTTTAATTTAAGCACTGGATTTATTTATCACTTATACGAGTAGAATCAAAGATGACTGACTGAATGTCTCGGGACTGAATTTTTTTATACTGTTACAATAAGATTAAACAAAACGGACCTAATTTTTTGTAAATCTTTAATTTTTGTTCTACCTGCAGGACTGCTTTATGCTTACGAAAACTACATCTCAGAGTAGGTCTTACTTTAGAGAATATACCAGGAAAAACTGTGTTTTACAGAGCAGAGCTGATCCGGCAGACGATGTCAGATATATAGATAAACTTGCTATACTATCAGACATCGAATTTTGGTTTTATACAAAGTTAGAACTAGATATAACTTTGGTTTACAGCTTTTTTCGGAGTAATTTGCTATTGCATATGAAATTTAAATCTAACGAAATTTTATTCGTCGAAAAAAATCAACAAAATAAAAACAAATTTGTTTGATAGGCAGTCAAGCGCTAACCTGAGAACAAAGCAAGTCTAATAAACTCGTAGCCAGCAAAATCTGATTAAATTGGGACAGTAAAATCTTTCTTTAATATCGGTAGATATTTAAGTCATTTCCTAATTAAAATCAGAACTGACAGATTTTAGATCATTTTTTTTTTGTATATAGAATGAGAATATTACAGAAGTGTAAGTCCACAAAGTTATACATCCAGGAGACAAGACCATTACCAACAAAGAATCAAATAGAAACATGGAAGCAAAAATCAGACACAACACTGAAGAATAAGGACGCGAGGACAATATGAACTCCCATAAAAACCAGGATTAATATCAGGTGCTCAGGAAGAGTAAGCATGTCCTGTATTGTAATAAAAAAACGTTGAAAAAGTTCCTTTTGGATTGGCATTTGGATTAGACATATAAAATACGTAAACTATAAATACATCTTCTCTTTCCCTGTTTTTATTGGGGTACGTTTTTATGTTGTTTTTATTTTGTTTATATAGATGTCGTCTTGTCACATACGTACTGCGGTTCTTGATCACTTATTGGTATTTTATTGTCAGCTTAGAAATACATTGAAAATTTTAACATCTTTATACCTCTTTTTGTCTTGTTGCGTCAAAATTCTGTACAGATTATATTAGCCAATATTACCTCTATTTATTGGATCCTATTTGCGGCCTGCTTTTAAAACGACTACATGTACCTAGTTTTACATAAATATGTTCTCTACACGTCTAAATTTATATTGATATAATTTTACTACAAGTTCGTCTACATTATCATTTATGGAACAAATCGAATAAACAATCGAAGATACCACATTTAATTTTATGCACAACATGCGCGTTTCAACAAATAATGTATCGTCAGTTCTGATAGAAGCCAAATATTTGAGAAGCCGAAGAACACGAGATGTTGAAGAGCATACAAAACGAAAATGTGCAAAAAAGTACAACCAAAACCGTCTAAGGATACCTTTGAATGAGGGAGATAAACCTTAGGTTTCATATAATTTCTAAATTTCTTACAACTGTAAAATTGTGACATCTTTTACGTGTGAGATATGTATAAAACCGTTGTGAAAAGGAAAAGAAATCGTAAACTATGCATTTTCAGTAAAAACAAGAATATTACTGGAGTTCATTTGAAAAAAATAGTATTACTCTTCCTATAAAAAATATTTAGACAACACGTTGACAGTGGTCACCAAAATCAATATATGGCCTTACAGGAGCTTCTATTTCAGATTAATAAGAGATAAGATTATATTTGTTTTAACAAATGAGGTTTTTTAAATTTATGGAAATAACAACAACAACGACTTTCTTTTTACAAATCTACGAAAAGAAAGAAACAAAAATAAATAAAAATGACACGATAAAAGTACAACAATGAAAATTTCTTTAACAAAACTTTTCTAACGAAGAGATAGATAGATCTTTATATCCTAAAGTGTCTTTAAGAAGTGTTATTGTAATTCACCTATGATTCTGCCAAAATATATAAGAATTCATGCTATTGAAACCAGTGAAACCTGTATAAAATCATTTTCCTAATCCAGTTTGTGATTTGGCGATGTCTACTGTTAGTCATTTATTACTTAGTATATCTGTATGAGTATTTCTGTTGCATAATTTATTGATCATACCACAATATGAGTACTTATTTAAAGCATAATGTACCAGATTCTCCTGACAGTATAAGGTATAAATAACAACAGTAATTGATTTAGTTACAAATATTCGTTTTACAGAAATTTGTATGACGGCAATGTCAATTAACATGAAAAAATCTTTATGATAAAAATATTCTTGTTTTAGGTATATTTTAAAAACAAAGCATTGAATAAGTGCGAATACAATCATCGTTGTTTTAGGTATACTTTACACAAAAAAAAATTATACAAGGAAGAATTGACTAAGATATGAATACAACCAATACTAAATGAGAGGAATGTTAATAATAGGACTTTCTAAAACAATGTCCTCAAGTCTTTTGTTCTTTTACTATATATATACTAGTATACTTTTAAAGTTTAGTTGATATTGGACATATTTATTAACCCTGACACAAACAGTAAGTTTATTGGTTTATTTTTCATTCTTTTTCAGATAATGAGAACCAAATAGTTAAATCCTTGATCTTTGTAAAACAATTTAAGTAATCAAAATGGACAACTATAAATATAAACAACTTTATTAAATTGATTAAAATAGGACCATGGAACAAATAAAGAGTAAAATGATGCAAAATAAATATTGCTAGGTATCTTTATATGTTTTATTCTATGCTTTTTGGAGGATTTTTGCCTTTTTACTCTTCAACATTTCATTTTCCTTTGATTTCCAAACATTTCGCCTTGCGTACCACCGAGGACTTGCGATTTGTTGAAGTGTTCATACGGTGCATCAAATTAATTTGGTATTTTATGATTATATGTTGATAACAAAAACAGCTTACTCATCAAGTTGTAAAAGGCACACTTTTTCAGTTACAATTAATACACTCACAAGGTAAACTCAACATGTATTTAGGTGAATTTGTTTTTGTATTTTTATTTGTATTCGTTAAATGTTGACGTATTAAAACCTTTGTAATTTAAAATGAAATCTTAATATTTGCCCTATTTGTGCTCATCTACATTATGCACAACTGGTGCACAGAATTTAGTGCAAAGTGTCGCTACAAGTTGTTATCACCATGAAGGTAGCTGTACTCACTGAAAGAGATGGAATTTTTATATTGGAATATTAGATGTGTATTGCTCTGTAACTTATTCACTACACTAAAACGCTGCTTTCATTTAATAACGCAAATATTATATCGTAAACTCAAAGTAATAACGCGAAGATTTTCTCGTAATAACGCAAACAGTATCTCATAATAACGCAAACAATCTCGTAATAACATACAGTTTTCTCGTAATAACGCAAATATTATCTCTTAATAACGCAAAATTATCTCGTCATAACGCAAAGAATTCTGTGGCGCTAATAAGCGTCGTTTATATCAGATTTTCTAAATTAAAAAAAACATTTAATAGAATAAATTCTGATAGATTTTAGAAATATTTGTGTTGTACTGATTATTTCCTAAGACAATGTTTCTTGTCAGTTGGAGAATCCTTTCTTTACAGTATTATCATAAATAAGTTCAAAATAAAATGACGTTGGATATCCGTTGACGTTGTCAGTTTGAGGACGGATTTATACCAGCGAGGAACCACAGCCAATCACTAACTTATAATGCAGAACGTACCTTTGCATTTGTTGACTGTAATACCGAGCACAATGAGTGACGGCGAAGTCACGACGTAGCTATGAACTAAACAAAAAACAGGCGTGTTTGTGTTTTTGCTATTCCATGTTGTCAGATACCAAGATTCGAGCCTGGAAATCCGGACAAAAACGATGTCCCGCGGTGATGATTCACGACATTAAATATTAAAACACGTCATGTTGTTCACTTCATAAATGTTTATAGCATCACCTGTGATATTTTTGTAGTTCTTGCAGTTCTCATAGAACTTTTAATTCTCACGCTACACTGAAACTGATATTTTTTGTTATACTATCATTTACAGCAATGAACACAGCTGATAAAGATACCGCCTTGTCCTTTTACCGTTATTTATGTAGCGTTATCGGTTCAGTAGAGGACGTGAGAGCAAGACGACAACTCTATGATGCATTTGACAAAATTGGATATTCAAAGTTATTTGTCATAATTACAAGTGGAAGCAAAGGAGAAGGACTTGATCTCACAGG
>JAOXYI010063428.1:0-12622 GCA_028566495.1 Lithophaga antillarum | reverse complement strand
GAGAACCTATGTTGCCATGGTCTTTTTACAAACAACTACCACTGGAAGTAAAGTAGTATGTACCGTCCTATGCACATAAAATGACATTTTGTTTTGGGTTTAACTTCAATGACAAAAACAATAATATCAGCTGATTGCTGGAGGTAAAGTGATTAAAACGTTAGCTGCTGAAGAGTGGAAATTTTACACCAAATGTTAACAGGAACGGAGGATGTGCTTAGTTTGTCTTGTGTGAAGATAAGCTGACCAAAACCTTTTTAATTTTGTTTTGTCTGAAGTTAATTGTTTTCGTTACGATATATTTAAAACTTGATTGGAATAAACAAAGTTTACATTGAAATGTATGTGGTTGATATGAAAACGCATGTTCTGTCAAAACAGTCCATTGTTTTTGTTGTCAGACATGATTTAAATACCTGACCATATATATCACAAAGATATGTTATATGATACCTCTCTCCAACTCACGTGCCTGTTCATCTGTTTTTGTTAATTAATTGTTTACTGTTTAACGAATCATCTATGATCCTGTTATATTGTTATTAATATACAAACGAGGTCTAATTGATAGGTCAGAATAAATTATTTTTATGGCACTTGAATTGGTGAAAGTTTTCAATATTTGGTTTCTGTAAATCAAAGTTGGTTCTTTAAAGCAGTCTAACTTGTTTGATCTCTTTTTCACCAAAATATGAAATTACTAATTTTCGGAAAAGATCATTTCTGAGCAACCAGTAGATAAATTATACTTTTTTGTCATCGATGTAATGTCACACTTATGCGATCAACTTTTTTTATGAATGACACCTCCTAATTTACCATTGATGCAATACATGTGACATTTAATTTTTATCAACAATTACACCTGACACTACTTAACTGAATATGTGAAATAACTCATTATATATGACATTATTTTATAATTAGCTTTAAATGCTCGAACTCTGACAAGTTTTAAATGCTCGAACTCTGACAAGTTTTAAAGGATTTGGGACACAATTTGGTATGATCGATAATAAACACGAAAAACTTCTTTTTTTCTGCCTTTTTCTTGTAGAGAATTTGTATCTTGAATAACTTCAACAACTCCATAAAGATTTCATTGGTCTACTATGTTTTGCAGCTGATACCATGTTCTAGAGCTTGTTCTTGTGGAATAAACTATTCAGCCAATGTTGATGTTTATATTAGTCTGACTAGTGCTATTATTAGCGTCAATATTGATAAAGTTTCTGAAATATAAGCCCAATGTTCTGATACTTCAGCGCAAATCAAACTGAAGCCAATAACAGCACGAGCCATATTGGCTAATACCCTTCCCTAAAAAGTACGGTTCAATGCTAATTTCAGCACTTTTGGGCTATATTGTAGTACAGTAGTACATAGATTTATTGCTGAAGAACCCGGAGTAATTGCGGATCATCAAACGTTTTCAGAAATGAACTGGTAAAAGTTATCACATATATATTATGAATCGTTCACACTTTTTGCATTCACCAGTAAGGATACCCAGGTGATAGACTAGACTAAGTGATCAATGAGGTAATTGTGACTCCGAAATTTCTTGACTACCCTATACATATCCGATATGTCAAGAAAAGTTAATGTAATCATTTTGATGGAAGAAAACAACGGGTTAGACAGATAAATAAAATTTATCCGCATTCAATTTATTCAGATTAGATTAATCTGTAAATGTTTAGCAGAATCAACTTGAATATGATAAGAATACAGGTTAGATCAATAAAATTTAATCACACTTACTTTTGGTGTTTGAACAAGCATTGGATCTTTTGAATCAATAAAGCTCAACTATGCTCACTTTGATAGAAGTACAAATTCTCTGATTTTAAATCATTCATATGTTGCAAACTATCCTACTTGAATTAGTGATATGAGTACAACTTGTTTCTAACTTTTTAACCTTGTTTAAGATCCATTCATTTAAACATTTTGGTTGGAATAATTTGAATAAATAAACGATTGATAAACCAATCACATAGCCCTACAGGTAAATAATATTAACTTTATGAACAAATTACTCACTACAAATATACAAATACGACAGAAAAATGAAAATTATCATTTCCAGACAACTTAAATTTATGAGATTTAAATATTCATATGGGGAAAACCGTCTATGTTAACCTTTCAAAAATTCTTCAAGGTCAGAAGGACTCTCGTAATGAGAGTTAAGGCCAAACAGCAAATCTTATCGGGCTCAGGGGTTGACGTTAATTTTGAATACTATATTATAACATGTTTCGTTGAAATTGACAATAGTATACGTACATACTCAGTGGTGGTATAATAGGCCTGCATTATCTCTGAAATTTCAAATCATCATTTATTTAGTTTTAAACAATTATTATTATCGATATTTTAACTGAAAATGATATTTTAGACAACATGTTTTACAAAAGCAACCTCCTAGGAGCTGATGAATATTTTAGTTGCTCCTATTACCAAAAGCGATCGATGTCCTAATTATCATGCGCGATCGGTGCAGTATTGTGGTAATCGGATTTAACCCGGAGCATAACGTCGAACGATTAATTTTACACGTCTTATTAATTTGTAAACAATTACAGGTTTGTTTTTGTTTTTTTTTTTTTAATACATTTACAGCATTATACAAAATTAGCTACTTCACTCCTTTCGTTATTTTTTTTGCTGTTGTATCTGTTGTAAAAATATTTGTAACTGAAAACAATCGTAGCATAATTTAATTTACATATTTAATTTACACGTATCAAATAGCTTAGTATTGTTTGTTCGGAAAATACGAATTTTGAATTTTTTTTGTATTCCAAAATGTTCATAATATTCTTTAAAGATCTTCTGACTGGAAAATGCATATTAAGATTCAATATTGGGTTGCATTCTCTACCAGATAAGTAAACCCGATCCATCCTCTATCTCTATTTTCAAACCTTATTGTTACATACTTTACTCTGAAAGAAATATCTCAAAATAAACTTTCTATGGTTTTTCGCTTTTCGTAGCAGCTGGAAATTATTCAAACTCTACCGAATGTCAGTGACTTATAAACATTTTTGTTTTATGTTTAAATTTAGAAAAAAGTACCATGGGATCCAGTTAAGGAAGAAGTCTTCTAATTGGTGCCATGTAAAAACAATCAAAATCTTGATTGGATCAGGCTCATTCTGATGGCAGTACTAACACTACATTACGAATTTTTGTTTCGTGAGTTATATGGAATTGAATTATAAAATGTTGATATATTTGAAACATATATGGAATTTACACCGTTGTATTGATAGAATTTGTATTCTCCAGGATTACTTATTAAAAGATTGATATTGTATTCGTTCATCTCCGTGATCTATGGTTAGCGTGCTTGCCTGTAGTGTAGGAGATCGAGGTTCAGATCTTATCAGTTAAATCCAAAGACTTGTAAAACTGGTACAGCATTCAAGAGTTAAAGGACTGGTCGACTTGAGTCGAAATCATCTGGAACTGCGAGATGTTGCTTCATTGAACTAAGACTGTAAAGGTCCAGGTGCTGGTCTAGTACAAGCAGAAAGTACGTCAGACAACAATCACTCAATCGCTTGGATTCGAGTAAATTACAAAAAAAATGTAAGAGTTATTCCACTTTAGCCGGTTCATTTCTGTTTTCCTAAGAAACTCCCAAACGTTTTTGTCATTGTTTTATCAAAAATATGTCTTTTCTTCATTTTCATTCGTATTTTTTCTTTGGTGATTAATCCAATATTTGCATACATAAGACGTCATAAGTGGATGTTTATATCTTTTTTAAAAGTTAAAGATTTCTCGGCACATTTCGTTCATATCTGCGATATATTTTTTTTACAATACATAAGCATTGTATACTCACTAATCAAGATTGTATGCACATGTTTAGTAAAATGTAAAGTAAGTAATGAACAGGCTTTAAGAAATGTATAACATTTGGATAAGAATCTTACAAACCAACCATCTTTTGTCACCGCACCGATGCTAAGATTGTATAAGTATCGCGATCAACTAGACATGCGTTCACATTTTATGTCATTTTATTTTGATAACCATTACAAATCCACCTTTTAGTTAATTTCGGAGTGTAAAATGATGTTTGAACTTGTGTGTTGTTGGAATATTCCATTTTTATTACTGCACGAGCTCATTTTCTAGTTTCGCTTGTTATTACTATTATGATTATTATTGTTATATCCATTGGATAATATGCTTCATTCCTATTTATTTCTCCATCTATAAAACACAATGGAGATTGAAAACTTTGATTGTAAATACCAAAAAGAAATGTATAGTACAAGTAAAGGGACGATGAATATGGTTGGAATGACTCGATTTTGATCTTTAACAAATAAGGTACACCGCTGCTAAGATGATCTCGTGCATTTACAGACTGAGGTTAGGAAGTAATCTTCAGTACGAATACGTTAAAAGGGATATATACAATTAACGCAAGGTAAAAAAGGCGAGTTATCTTTTATTGATGGTACAACCAATCACGTAGAATAAAATCTGTCGTATTTTAGGTACGAAATAAGTATGATCAAGTATGTGACACCCTAGTGAGGTCATTAGTAATCAAAATAAAGATATGCAATGACATTTCTTCAAAGTGTTTGGTTGCTAAGTTCGAAGTTTCAACTTTTGTTGATGCGTCGGAAGTGCGAAATCTCGTTGGATAAAAATGACTTCCTTAGACACTGTACCTCACAGTTCCAGTAAGGCATAGTTTAAGTTAAGTGATTAAGTTCGGCAAAATTGTTATGACCATAAGACGTTGTCGAACCATCCAGGTTATGTTAATCGAATTTTGCCGAACTCGTAACATGACGTCGAATAATTTCACCAGCGGAAAATGTTTTGTTTTGTACCTCTTCTTAATCTGTAAACAAATTTTATTTTTATTTTTATTTTATGTTAAAGGAATTTTACGAAATAAAAAGTTGCAGGCACATGTATACTAAACACAACACATTGCTATCAACAAGTATGTAAATTTTTGGTCTTTGTTTTTGCCGTTGCATCTGTTGAAAAAATAAGTCTGTAATTTACAAAATAACAGAGCGTAAGCTCTTAATGTACAAAGTAGTTGATATATTACAAAATAATTCACATGATTCACATAAAATTAGTTGTTTAGTCATCATGCGCCGTACAAATTTTATATGTGGAACATTCGAATTTTAAAATTTTGCTATGTTTCAAAGAGTTCTGACCCTTTGCTTGAGAGGTGGACTGGAGGAAAAATATATATCGAGACTCAATATTTGGCTGCAATATCTACCAGATACAAAAACCTCTCGTTTTCTTCAAAACTTGTTAGCAAAGACATCTACATCTTTATTTATATAAATTTATACTTTTCTTTCCGTAAGGTTTTAATATTCGTAGTAGCAGGGAACTTATGGTCATTTTGTTTTTGGTTTAAATTTAGACTGATGTAGACTCCAACTGAAAGATAAATGTTCTAAATGCTGCCATGTACATAGTAGCAAAATATTGACCGCATCAAAATCATACTTTGTAGGTTGAGCTTGCTTAATTGCATGTACGAAATAATGCCATTATTGTATAGTCAGTTATCTGCACTCAGATTATAAGATATATGTATTGATATATTTGACACGAAAAATGAAGGTTTTATTCTTGTATAGTTAGAAGTTCTTTTGTTTTAATTGACAGTTATGTTGACTTGGATTTGGATTGAGTTTACTGAAAAAGATTGAGTCTATAAGTTCATGAAAATGTTAAGAACCCAATACACGGGCTTTGGAAATTTTATCGCATTGTACCAAAAATAAAAAACAAAAGCAGCCTTGTCAATGCATAGATGCTAAGATGATTGATTGATTGTATGGGGTTTTTAAAAAGTAAGTGTTGCGAAGCAGTATTAAACATAAAATACAAAAATAAAAGAAAAGGCATGTGTATACTGCAGATAAAAGGACACTGAAAACATTAAAAGGTAAAAAAAAATACAACTAAAAGATAAAAAACAACTCAAACTGCCCAAATTTTTGACCCACTGGTCCTTGTCAAGAGTGTGATGGCGGAGAAGACCTTTGAATGACAAAATCAACCGATACAAACAACGTGAAGAGCAAACCACAATATTTTTTGCTGACGTAAACAAGTTTTTGTCAACTAATCAACATGTACATCTTGATCTTTATACATTTAATATGGATGTGTAAGCAAAATGAACATAACTGGAAGCAATGGGACATAAACATAATACATAAAAACATATCAACAGACACACCATAAATACGGAAGTAAGTCTAAATAATTCGCGTCATGTATGTGCTTGCTTATGCTCTTTATCAAGTTTATAAAGCATTAGATAGCACCATTTTTCATTTTCATAAATGGGGAAATTACACAACAGAAAGTTATTCGGTAATTCGTCTCGAGCGTACCTGATGAAGGTTATTCCAGAAACACGTAATTGAAATTGGTATCATACGTTTATTATTCACACACTCATTTTGAAGGTTTCAATTTACCTGTCGGTTGTTTCTGTTAAGTTTTTAATACACAATGTATATCAAAACTAACTGGATTCTCAAGTATTTTTATTGCGTAACTGTGCGAAAATAGTGCTGTTATCTGGAGCTCTAACAACTTTCAAGTTTATCTCCTGTCATGTGTTCTTGTGCGTCTATGCTAGTCACTATTTGCGACAAAATCCTTTACCACATGCACCACAACTGCAAGATGTATTGCCAGTATGCATTCTAATGTCTCTCCTAAAGTCGCGATTCTGACTAAATCCTTTATCACATTTTCACAAACAAGGTTCATCTCCAGTATGTGTTTCTGTAAGCTATCACTGTAAAAATATTTTTACCACATGTACATGTATTAAAGTTTGTCTTCAGAATACATTCTTATGTGTTTCTGTAACTTACTAAATCCTTTACCATATGTATCGCCATGATCACAGTTAGTAAGATTTTATTCAAAGTACATTTAAAGCCCATTCTTAACAACATATCAAGTTTACATGTACATTGTATTTCCAGTATGTATGTATGTGTTCCTGTAAATTTTATTCAAACATGTCAAAGTAATTCCTTACACATGTCACAACTCTATGCTTACCTCAAATTATGTGTCCTCGCGTGTCCTGCTTTGCAATTCACTGTTCATGCTGTTCTGAAAAAATCTTTTTGTATCATGTACATTTATTTTATCTCCTGTGCACATGTATCCTTATGTTATCTGTATGAAAGAATTGCAACTAAATCTTCTACTACATGTACATGTATCACAACTCTAAGATTTATCTCCAGTATGTGTCCTTATGTGTCTCTGTAACTGTAAGTGACTCTTCTGACTGAATCCTTTACCACATGTACATAATGTATCACAACTGTAAGGTTTATCCCCAGTATGTATTATATGTTCCTGCGAATTTCTTTTTAAAGTAAATCTTTTGCAACATGTACCAAAAATTTAAAGATTGTCTCCAGTATCTTATGTACCGCCACCAGTTTTTATCCACTCTGAATCCTTTACAGCATGTATCAAAACTGTAAGGTTTATCTTCAACATGTATGCTTATGGGTAGTCTGTAAGCTTGTATTCAAAGCAAATGTCTTACCAAGTGTATGTTTCACAGTCGTGACGCACGTAAGGTTCATTTCCAGTATCCATCAGTGTGTGTGTGTTCATAAATCTTTTACCACATGTTTCACAACTGTAAGATTTATCTCCCGTATGTATCCTTATTATCATACCAGATAACCTCTTAAACCCTGCAAGGATATCTCCAACTTATGAGCAAAACCTGAGAGGGAGATTTTGGATGGCATTATTTTTATAGCTTAAATCACTCAAAGCTTCAACCAGCTGTAAATTATATTAAATTATCATTAACTTCTTTATCAAAATCAAAACATGGTAATCTAACCGATTTCGTTATAAAATTGAGACTGAATAATTATTTTTTGATTATCGGATACAAATTTAGTTTGTTTTTGACACCAGAACATATGTCTACCCACTGTCCTCCTGATATGGAAATATGATGCATACAGTAAAAAAACATCCAAGTGTGAAGAGGCATAAAGTAAGCACACCTTCCTGTAATGAGAAACAAATGTGCGCTCACAATGCAGAAACCTTATGCAATTTGCAAGTTACATGTATCAAGGGTTATAATTCCAGAAAATCTTTTTAAAACAATTGTAGCCTGTACATACATGTACCAGCCACATGAAATGCTGTTGCTAAAAGCTACATCTCTACATTTAAAAGAGAGAATACTAACCAAATAATGGACGATGATAAATCTCACTGGTCTTTCTGCAGAAAATGTCGGAAGTACATCCAGGAAAAATTGGAGTCACATCCAATTTTCTTGTTTACAAAAGCAAATGAAAGGGCAATGACTGTATAAACATCAATCGATCAGCAAAAAAATTGGTTACACAAAACTACACACGGAATGAAGCAATCCTGTAAGCTTTCATTCCATTTGGACATAAACTGTAGATTTTGAGTTCAGGAACTTTCACATTCATTTTCTAAGGTACAAAGGGCATTAAAGGTCCTCCGATTAGCACAAAACATCGATATGCCAAACTGCATGTGGTCTGAAGCAATCTAACAAGTTTCGTTCCATTTCAATGTAAACTGTAGGAAATTTTGCATTCACAGACTTCCCCATATGTTGAAATAGCAAAGTCCATGTTTTGCTATGGGAAACCCCATAAATCAATCTAATTAAAAAATAAAATTTTGTCTTCCACATCTACTATTGACTACATATGGTAAAACGCGATTCTGTCAAGTTTCATTACATTCCAACGTAAACTGTAGGAGATATTTCATTCACAAAGAAAGGTCCCAATATGTAGAAATAGTAAAGTATGTTTTACTATGGGAAACCCCAAAAAATCAATTTGATTAAACAAAACAAAAAAATATGTGTTGCACAACTACACATGCTTTGAAGCGATTCTGTCAAGTTTTGTTCCATTTCAAAAAAATCGAGATCAAGAAGTAAATTTGTTTAAGATCGATGTGTGCAATGCAGTTTTCATGAATTATGTTGAATAAAAGGCACAGTTAACCAGTCATGGAAAACTAGAGGCTCACCTGCTGGTAAACTGCAGGAAATTTTGAGTTAACAAACATTTGTGACGGACAGAGAGACGGACAGGATTAAAACAATATATCTTCCTCTGGAAAAGGGGAGGGGCGAGACATAAATAAAGTAGGAAGATAAGAAATTCAGTGCAAGTGTGGAGCTTTCGGAAGACAAATGTGCAATGAGGGAATTTTTTATCTCCTGGACAGGAGATCAGGTTTGGGAGGGAGACTTGTCATTCAAAAGGGAGCCCCCTTCTCAGATCTGGAGTAACTGGTGTGACTTGTGTATATCTTTAAGTCAGAATTGTGACTAAATCTTCTAAAACATGTATCACTACTGTAAGGTTTATCGCTAGTATGTCTCCTTAAGTGTCTTTGTACACGTAAGGTTTGTCTCCAGTATGCATATGGTATGTATCTTTTTTGTGTGTGTCTATGGAAGTGAAATTTCTGACTAACTCTTTTACCACATGTATCACAACTGCATGGTTTATCTCCAGTGTGTTTCCCTACATGTATGTGTTCCTATAAGTGACGAATAATTCTAAATGCTTTTCCACATGTGTCGCAGCACAAGATTTATCTCCAAAATGTATTTTCATGTGTTTCTGCAAGTACCTATTCTGACTAAAACCTTTCCACATTAATGGCAGGGTAAAATTTATCTCCAGAATGAATTCTCATGTGTTTCACCAAGTTACTATTCTGACTTAATTCTTTACCGCATGTATCACAACTGTAAGACTTATCTCTAATATGTATTCTCATGTGTTTCTGCAAGTTACTATTCTGAATAAATCATTTACCACATGTACTACATCTCCAGTATGTGTCCTTATGTGTTGCCCTAAGCTTCTGTTTAGACTAAACATTTTACCACATGTATAACAACTGTAACATTGTGTAGGTCTATCTCCAATATGTATTGTTATGTGTTCCCTAAAGTGGTGTTTCATTCTAAATTCCTTACCATATATATCACAAAAGTAAGGTTTATTTTCGGTATGTATCCTTATGTGTCTCTGTAGACTACTAATCATTCTAAATTCTTTAAACACATTTACCACAAATGTTATGGTTATCTCCAGAATGTGTCCTTAGGTGTCTCTTTAACGTACTACTCTGACTAAATCTTTCACTACATGTACCACAACTGTAAGGTTTATCTCCAGTATGTATTCTCATGTGTTTTTGTAAGTTACCATTCTGACTAAATCCTTTACCACATGTATCACAACGGTAAGGTTTATCACCAGTATGTATTCTCATGTGTGTCTGTAAGTTACTATTCTGACTAAATCCTTTCCCACATGTGTCACAACTGTAAGCCTTATCTCCAGAATGTGTCTGTAATTCACTACTCTGACTAAATCCTTTACCACATGTACCACAACTATAAGGTTTATCCCCAGTATGTATCCTCATGTGTCTCTTTAAGTTACTATTCTGACTAAACCCTTTTTCACATATATCACAAAAATAAGGTTTATCTCCAGTACAGGTATGTATTCTCATGTGTTTTCTCAAGCTATTATCACGACTAAATTCTTTACCGCACATACCACAACTGTAGGGCTTGTCTCCATTATGTGCCCTTATATGTATCTCTAAGCTATCACTGTGACTAAATCTTTTACCACATATCTCACAATTGTAAGGTTTATCATCAGTATGTATCTTTACGTGTTTCTGCAAGTGGTCATTCCGAATAAATCTTTTACCACATGTATCACAACTGTAAGGCTTGTCTCCAGTATGTATCTTTACGTGGTTCTGCAAGTGGTTATTCCGAATAAATCTTTTACCACATGTATCACAGCTGTAAGGTTTATCTCCAGTATGTATCCGTATGTGTTGCTGCAAGTTACTGTTGTGACTAAATCCTTTACCACACGTATCACAACTGTAAGGCTTATCTCTAGTATGTATCCTCATGTGTTTCTGCAAGCTACTATTGTCATTAAATATTTTACCATATTGATCACAACTGTAAGACATATCTCCAATATGTATTCTCATGTGTCTCTGTAAGTGGCTATTGTCACTAAAGCTTTTACCACATGTATCACAACTGTATGTGTTTTCTCCAGTATGTACCATTATATGTCCATGTAAGTGATTATTCTGACGAAATCCTTTACCACATTTATCACAACTGTACGGTTTTTCTCCAGTATGTATCCTTATGTGTCCCTGTAAGTGAATATTCTGACTAAACCCTTTACCACATTTATCACAACTGTATGGTAAACTAAATTTTGTAGAAAACTATCCAGTGAACATTTCTGCCAATTTTGCTTCCAATCTCTAATGTGGTGTCAGACAAAAAGACTTTTTCGAATACACGCAATTCCCATTGAATCCTTTGTTAATTTTTGTCCCGCGTTGGCGACCATCTTGGAATTTTGATCGGCACCAAAAGTATAAACTTGGTAGAGAACCATCTACCTCAGAAACCTGATGACAACATAACAGTTCCACTGAAAGTGTGGTTTCTGACTAGATTATTGAAATTTCAGCAAATCAAAACACGATTTCGTCCTTGCAGCCATTTGAATTTCCGACACATACCAAAAGAATAAAGTCTGTAGAGAATCATCAAATGAACATTCCTGCCAAGTTTGCTTCTATTCTCTAATGTTGTTTCAGACAACAAGACTTTTTCGATATTTCCCATCGAATCCTATGTTAACTTTGTCCCGCGGTGGCGGCCATCTTGGATTTCTGATCAGCATCAAAAGTATAATTTGGCAGAGTACCATCTAAGAAACATTATGACAACATAACAGTTCCAGTGACCGTGTGGTTTCTGGCAAGAAGATTTTTTAAATTTCAGTCAATTAGAACATGTTATTCGCCTTGAGGACCATGTTGAATTTCCGATCAGCACCAAAAGTATTAACTTTGTAGAGGACAATCCAAGCAACATTCCGGCAAAGTTTACTTCCAATTCAGAATTATTCTTCCAGTGTGCTAATAACAAAAAAGACACATTTATCATCCCAATTCTAGTAGCAAGAATAGACCAATGTGCAAACTAGTCCAAAAACTTTCCCGTAAAACTTGTCGAAGTCCAAATAAGTGAAAAACAACAAAAAGTTAAAACATTAAAAATACCACATATTTTTGCTTAAAATTTGTCAATGATCTTATAAAAAGAAAACCAGTTTAACTATTCTAGAAGCAAGATTTGACCCATACTGAAATTACTCCAAAAACACTGTGGTAAACTTCAAAAATGTCATTACAAATTCCTAATATCACTGCCCACATTAGTCTGTGATCTTTTAATAGAAATAAAAAGTTTAATCTGTCATCATGTTTCATTCTAAAAACGAGAATAGACCTATATGCAAACTACTCCAAACAACTTGGCCTAACAACTAATTCCAAATATACTCTTAAAAAAAATAAAGAAACGCATAGTTAAAATTTGGGGGGGATATAAAACAAACAAATTTCAAGGATAACAATGATTAATAAATAGATGGATAAATAAGAACTCAAAACAACCTTCAAATGT
>JAOXYI010063317.1:0-12624 GCA_028566495.1 Lithophaga antillarum | reverse complement strand
AAAATTCCGAACTTGGTAGATGACAATCCAATGATCAGTCGTGAAAAGTTTTGATCTAACTGTCATCGTAGTTCCTAAGAAGATCTATGAATGTTTTCCCATGGGGTCATTTGTTAAGTTATGTCCTGCGCTGGCGGCCATCTTGGACTTTCGATGGGCATGAAAATTACGAACTTAGACAACCTAATGATCATGCATGAATAATTTTGGTTTAATTGTCGTCATAGTTTCTAAGAAGATCTTAAATATTTTCCCATAGGGTCCATGTTAAATTACGTCCTGCGGTGGCGGCCATCTTGGATTTCCGATCGGCACCTTCAGTTCAGGTGAGCTAAAAAGAAGGATACCTATGCACGAGGGAGATAAAGCTTAGTTTAATATAATTAAAGCAGCTAATGATAGCTTTGCACGAGAGATTTACACGAGAGATCTTATTTTAACATAATGTTTGCAATTTTAATAACTGGAAATTTTATAAAGTATTCAGACAATTTCATGCCATCACCGAAGTATTGGCCATTGGACTGGTGATACCCTCGAGGACTAACAGTCCACCAACAATGGCATCGACCCAGTGGTAGTTCCTATACATGCTCAGTGAAATATAACGGCAGTCAAAAATAAAATTCTATTCAAATAGAACTAAAAGTGTTCATCAGAGCATTATCTTAAAAAGATCAGCGTTACCACACAAGTTCTGTGCATATTTCTTGAATCAGTTTAGATCTCTGATGCCATTTCTTTAGCCTACGTCACACTTTAGAATGTACGGATGTTTCAGAGCAATGTTGGCAAATTTCATCAAAGCACAGCAGTGGCTCTGGGAAAGAATGCATCATGTTTTCCTAACTATTTATGTAATCTTTTTCTAGATGCGAATTTACACTGAGTCTGTTGACAATAAGTTCTTGTTATAGGTTAAGGTTTCGTAACACATTTTGTAATGTTTAGGTGTTATAAAATGTGTTAGACTAATGACCTGGACGGGCCATCTTCTGACCTCCGCTATGCGTTAGTCAATAGTTTGTTTATCCAGGGTACTAGTCTAGCAGTCGGGACAATAGATATTGCTGTTGACATCGAGTAAACTTATTAAGTACATGTATATGCTGTGTTACATTTTGGGGACATACTGGATTTGAGATTGGCATAAAAAAACAACTTGGTAAAGAACAATCCAGTGAATACAGTATCATATTACCCGGTACCACAGTTAGTTTGAAGTATTGGCTACTAGGCTGGTGAAACACTCGGGTACACTCAACCAACAGCAGCATCCAGACAGTGGCATTTATACAGAATCACAAAAACCGAAGTTAGTTTGATGCACCATAGTTTCATTTCATCACTCATGATAATTTTTGCGCTAATGAGCTGTCAATAAGATCTTTAAACATCCATATATTTCCCATAGGGTCCTATATTAATCTCTGTCCCGTTTTGGCCATCATCTTGATTTCCAATCAGCACAAGGAACATACCTTCACACGTATAGTTCTGTTGACCGAGGCTAAGTAAGAAGATCTTTAAAATTTCAGCCTAACAAAACACATTACTGGTCCTGACAGCCTTGCTGAGTTTCCGACGCTAAAGACTACGAGCGACCAAAGGTGTCAAGTGACAGCTCACATAGTCCTTGTGTGTATTTTAAAACTCTTGTTTCGTTCATTCTTTATTACTCTTCTGGAAAACTAAATAATCAGGAAAAACACAATAATTCATTATCCTGTTTTCATCCTCGAGTAAGAATAAGGAAATCTGAAAGACAAATACATGCATGTTTAAATTTTGTGTATGTGGTGCAGCAATGATTATACTAAGACCTCAACTCCCCCTTCTTTACACGGGCAGCTTGAAGTCATTAAGAACTAGTCTATCTAAGAGTCTAGCAGTGCCACTGATATTAGCAACAGAAAAATCTCACCAAACTGAGAATGTTATTTTGTTGTTTTATCCTGAGAAATTATGACAAAAACAATAATTTCAGTGAATCTTTCAGTTAATTTGCAGTAAAACAAAGTAAAATTCCTTAACGTTTCAACAGTCAAGAGTTATCTCCCCTTATTTTCTACTTTTTAGTGCTTTCTTTGTATTTTATTAGTCCAGTTATTGAGACGTAATTGAAATTCCTCATTCAATTAGCACTTTATATCGATTCCTGAGTACAGAGTCAACTAGATCTGTGTGGATGTTTTTGTGCATGTGTTACTCACTGCTTATTCTTAGGTAGACTTGCACTTCAGTCAAGAATTCTTATCTTGTAATAAAATACCTGCAACAAACCAAGTCAACAAAAAGCAGTTAAGGTATTCCGCGGGATTTCCATCAACATTCTTCAGTTTCCTTAATAGTTTTGAAACAATGCTGACACTGCCTAAAACAATCAGGTAGATTGGTATGAACCTTTGTGCTGGACAATCATTAAGATATATGGTTCCTGCAACAGAATGTTTGACAAATAACTTCAATTCAAATGTTTTTGAGGGTTTTTTATTATTGTTTTCAAAGTTTGAATAATGCATTTTACACGTGTCTTTAAAATATAAATTTAAGACTTAATTAATAACAGAGTACTTATCCACTTAGATCCCAATGGCTGTCAAAAAGACTAATATTTGCTAACCCTTAAATTTTTCTTTTATCAGAAACCGTTATGGAAGTATCGGAATTGATGACACCAAACAAGTAAGATAATTTACGGTTAAAAAAGGGTATAAACATTCCACAATAAATGACAGTTCAGTTTTATTTCATTTAAACAATGTTGCCCACTATCACGAATCTTACTGACCTTATTTATACTAAGATGAAGAACAAAAGTCAAATTCTTTATTTTCGTGTTCAAATGGGTTTTCCCGTGTTGATTTACATCAATATCACTTCTTCAACGATACGTGTTACATTATATACCCGATTTTTTGTATCGGCTGTAAAATTATAAACAGAGATATCGCGTAACTGAAAGCAAAATTCTAAATAATCTTTTGTATGTTTTTTTCTTTTCTTTCTTTTCCCTTTTGCCTCTATTATTTTTCAGAAGACTTGCCTAGATAACTTACTGATGAGCTGGGTAGAACGTTACTGTATGATCTGTGTATACTTATTTTACCATGCTTTCATATATTTGAGCGTTTGTATCACTTCTTGTTGTAAATATTAGCGAGGCCTTGCAGAGACCTAACATACCTATTACAATATGTGCAAGTTCTACGATCAGCAATAAAACCAGAACAGCTGTATAGCCAATTGAAAAAAAAGAAAGAAATTCTGGAAGTTAGAGTATTCAAAGAAAAACGGCTCGGTTACAATATATTATCAAAAAGTTTTGCGATGAAAATGAACGTTAGATAATTACAACTATCTTCAACCTCTCCCCCACCAGCCGCTCCTTTTAAATGCAGCAATAGTATCCGAACCCAATCATTCAAACGGTATTGGTTAGAATCTGTGGGTACCTATCCCAAGAAAATACTTAACTTACTTGATTGAATTTGACGTTTCTTTCTTATTCAGTACTTTTCAGATTAGTGTACATAATCATGGCACATGCTATCCACACCTTGTACGCAGTCAATACGAAATTTGTTATGTGATTAATTGAAGTTGTTCTCTGTTCGATATGTACCGCAGTATACTTTTTTACAAAATATTGAAAGTTATCAAACATATTTGCACTTCTTGCAATCAATAATCGACTAAATAAAAGTTATTATTAATATACCAAACATGTTACTGACTTAGGCAGGGCAAAAACTGCCACTCCAGCTTGGCCAATATACGAGAAAAGCTCGCCAATAAGACTAGGAAATTCTGTATTGCCCGATATATACAGATATTTTTAATCAAGAACACTTCGTTTCAAATGCATTTCACAATGTCATGGTATGTACTAAAACAGTGACTATTAATGTCTCGTGTTTTTTTTTTCTGTATTTATGCATATCTTGGGAATCTAACTAGGAATGACCGTCAACAGTTGTTACAATAACACCTAAACAAGGAAGTTAAAAAGACCCACTTACAAGCTCGTGAAACGGTTCGGTTGAGTCAGAATCTGTGCAGACGGTGGCAAAGCACAATTTTAAAGAATAATACTCACATGCTTCAAATACAATTTTTATAATGGACTTGAAAAGTCCTATCTTTGATGTTGAGTTCCGAGTTTCTGCCTGAAGACGTCCATACAGAGATTCGTACGATGGTGGTGGTTCATACGATGTTAGATACGATGGCGGTGGAGATGAATCTAAAATAGCAGAATTTAAATGAGTATAAAGTTTAGAAAAAATAAATCACTGCAATTTTAAACTGATATTTTCTTGCCATTTATAATGACCTCAAAATTCTGACCGAATCAAAGATAATGTAAGTTCTGTTGTTTAATATCTTTATCCTTCTCCTGTTAATCCTGATTTCAGATACATACATAACGGTAAAACTGGGGTCTCTATAGTATTTCTGTTCCTCCGTACCCACAAATAATCTTCTTCATTCATTCTGACATACGGAAAATCTACATTTTTAAATTGGTTATATCTATACGTGATTTGAAATCTTGCCAATATATTTTTACATTTTTAAAATAAATGCGTATATTGTTTACGGAACTTTAACTTACTGGAGCATTACCTTTCATTTAACTGTCATTATACGAATGATTCGTTAAGATATTACGACTGAACTGAAAAAATATATTTGATACTATTTTAAATTTCATGGTTGATTCAGGGGTCTCATTGGCTGAGTGGTCTAGGTACGAATGTAGTTGGTCCTTGTACAGATCAATAGAATGTCACCTCTTTAGTTGTGGTGCCCAACTTTGGATAACTGCACGGGACGGGTGAGTTGCTGGACCTCCGAAACCTCCACGTTTTCATATATTTCTGAGGTTCGATAATACATACCTATTTCATATATATTCTGTCGGTGATTTTCCACGGGATCTCATGCATTAAGCAAAGCACTGTCGTTCTTATAGTCGTGCTCTTTCTTGATCGATTTCTTTTTCAAGTTTCAAGTATATAGCCAGTTCATCCATGCTTTTTGTAATCTGCAAATCAGAATTCCTCGTCCTATATCTATATTCCAAACAAAACGATCATTGATATTTTTTTGAATATGTAAACAAGTAAAGATGATTTGTAATTTCTTTGATTAGTCCGTCTACCACTTAACCGACGATCAAATATCAAATAAATACAAGCTCGGAAAGGCACCACAAAATAACTCATAATAATATGTAGTTATGTTAATAATTCCGACGAAAATAATTTAAAAACACATCGACTGAAAATTTGGAAAGTTTTATATTTAATCTAGATTACATAACTCGAAGTGCGCTATGCCCAGCTGTAAAATTAGTGCGTAGTGTAGTTCCCAAGTTTAAATTTTAGCACAAAAGAGAACTGTAGTGAATATCATTCCGCCGCGGAAGCAGGAAACGGAAGTACCGATGAAGAATTGTGGAAAGTGTGAAATCTAACTTCTTGTGACAACATAAATCGTTTGTTCTCTAGCCAGAAAACGACTAAAAAATCTAAGCCTCCACGAAATTGATGAAAAATTGTTAAAAGGTTCGTTAAGCCCATTAATAAATTACTAGTAATCATGCATATTTGCTCTAGGTTGGGCCTATTTCAATTACAAATGTACATACTGAGTATTTACATCTTGGATAATCTGACTTTCATTCGAAAGCAAGAGTCTTGCAAGGATTTTGACTAAACCTTATCCTTTTTCAACATCTAGACAAGCTTGACGATTTCACAGACCGTATATGTAATCTCTTTGAAAACTATTGATAGAATTATTCATAACATTCATGTCAAATGAAATACAGTTATGGCATATTTTGCATGAAGTGGAAGAACTTCATTCCGAAATGTGCCTTATCAATGCTTATCTTATCAAGTTTACGTCAACAAAAAAATACTTACATGTTTATTACATTTTCCATATTTTGATATTAGTTTGTAATAATGAAACATTTTTTGAAACAGAAGAAAGAGCTTGAATTAAAATATTAACTATTTCATCTATGGAGAGGAGCATAAATAATGCGAAAACAACCAGTGAAATCGGACTGATTCTGTTGAGGCTCTGTTAGCATGGTTAGACTTTTTTTTACAAACGTCATATGGGCCTTTTTGACATATGCTATATGGGCATATAATTTTTTACGTACTCCGTATAGGAATTTGAAATTCGACTTTTTTACATGTTATAACAAAGGAGGGAAATTACTTTTGTACCTACGCCATATAGCGGTAATTATTTCTTTTACAGAGCCTCATTAAGCAGGAAAATATGCAGACGAAATCTTACTACATTAAATAATTTTAAATACATTCAATTGGCAGTTTATGCAAGCAACCAGGATATGATGCAATTTTCGTTGATTATTCGCTGAATTGCATTCGAAATCATTGTGTGTTGGAAAGTACATATCACCCGGAACTGAACTAGTCTGACACTGCGTATTTAAAGTTCGTAAATGTCAACATGTTTCTTTTATTTTTTATTATACAGTTGAGGAAAGTTCGGTATTATACAAAAAATCTTCAATTCAGTGCATAATATAAAAAATTAAGAGATTTCTGAATATTAAATAGTTTCTATAATATCTTGATAAATCTTGAGTTTGCTTGCCACATTCATGCTTCATGCCAAGTTACTGCATTTGTTTTGAAGGATGTTGAAAGATCTTCAGGCCTTACAACGCTGAGTTGTTGAAATTTGAATCTAAATGTTACATTCATGCCACATGCACAGTATTAGTATTTTTCAATTGCTGGTTCTTGAGAAAAGTATATTTTAATGTCCTTAGACTGAGTGTTAAACGTTGGACCACAGGGACTGAACATCATAGACCCTAGTACCTTTGTACAAATTTTAATTTTTAAAACTTGTATTTTTTGGTTCAGTTGCTATGGTTACCAAGCATGTGCACAGATATACTTTAAAGTAGACATAATACAAATATAATTCGGATCTAGAGCTTAGACATGAGGTGCCACTGATCATTCATTTGTAAAAAATCAAATCGTCATGTTTCAGTGATACTTGATGCCAGATATTATTGCCTTTCTTTTGCAATAAAAATTATTTAAGCACATTCCCCAAGCCTATTATAAACTTTCCGAACTTGAAGCTTATGAACCTGAGACCTTCAGTTTATTAACTTGAAAAACCAATATCAGTACGCAGATTTTTTAAGGTTTTACAAATTGAAGCCTACGTTAAATCTGAATTTCAAAATTTTTACATAATGGACCCGAGAGACGTCATTTGTGTAAATCTGAATAGCCATGTAACAATTATGTTTTGTCCAAACGTCAGTGCCTTTAAAGTTACTTTACAAAAATTTGAATTTTATAAAAGACTATCCAATTACTATATGTACAAAGTTTGATTTGGTTTCATTTGGCTCGGTGGTTCAGAAGAAGATTTTTTTAATTTATTTACTGTAAAATTACCACGAATATGCATAAATGGTTACGGAGGCCATCTTGAATTCGGATTAAGTCATCCGACATAAATTTTGTGTCCACCTGAGGACGACATCTGCCAATTTTGGTTTCATCTGTCTCAGTGGTTCTGAAGAAGGTGTTTTTTATTTGATTTATTGCGAAATTACGACTAAATTGCGTAAGCGGTCATGGCAGCCATCTTGAAAAACGAATCTAGTTATTCGATTTAATTTTAAAACAGGATCACCCAAGGACTATTTACACCATTTAACTTATTTATTGCGAAATACCCCTTATTGAATGAGTGGCCATGGTGGCCATCTTGCATAATGGGCCAAGTTATCGGACATAATTTTTAAAAAGGATGCCTCAGAGACTAAATTATGTGCCAGGTTTGGTTCATTTCAGCTGAGTGGTTCTGAAGAAGATTTTTTTAAAAACTTTACCAATTTTTTACCAATCAGATGCTATGACATTCATCTTGGAAAAGGGACCACCCAGAGAACATCCCTGCAAAGTTTGGTTTTGTTGACCTATCGTTTTGAGAGAAGTTAATCGAAATTTGAAAACCTAACATACATAACGGACGATCTTAAGTGATGACAGTAGATGATATTGTCCTTCGACCTAGGTGAGCAAAACAATTTTATAAAAATCTAATGAAAAATACACTAGGAGCAAGATCCTATATCATTTAGTTGGTTATAAACTGATTGATCCCATTATCAGAAATTGAAAAATATGCCACAAAATTTCCTGTGGTGCCTCTTGCTAAACACTGTCCTACAGAAGTGACCGTCCTGAAATTTCATAAAGTATACTCTCTTTAACTATATCTAGTGGTAGCCATTATCTCGTATTTCGAATTGGCAGTCGATGGCAGTCAGCTTGGACTTAATCGGCACAAAATGGATATAAATTTTGTGGAGGACCATCTGAGAATCATTTCTGCTATATAACAGTGTCATTGACTCAATCGTATCCGAGTTCTTGAATTACTATATTAAACGATGTCTTGCTATGGTGGCGATCTTGGATTTTTCATCGACAAGAAAACATTGACATTGTAAAGGACTATCCAGTAATCATTCATGAACAGTTCCGGTTTTATTATCGTAGATCTATATATTTCTCATAGGGTCCTTCCCGCAGTGTCGGGCATCGTGGATTTTCCATCCGCACAAAAGACAAAGTTTGTAGTGGACAATCCAATGGACATTCTTACATCGTTATGGTATGCCTTCAGTTCTGCTGTTACTGACAAAATTCAAACATTTTGCCAGAATACATTATTGGTTATTATTTGCCCTAGCCGCCATGTCAAATTCCAGTTCGACAAAAAAAAAGAACTTTGTAGATAACCATCCAAGGAGCATTTCTCTCAAGGAACACTTTCAGTGAATTAGACCTTTAAAAGTATTTCGCATAGGGTCATATGTTAAACAATGTCCTGCTTTGTCGGCCGTCTTGGATTTCGGGTCGATATGAAAAACAAACTTTGTATAGGACCATCTAATGATTATTTAAGAACAGTTTTTGTTTGTCCCTGCTGTTTGTCAGATCTTTAAAATATTTGTTTAAACAATATTTTGGGGTGTTTGCCATTTTGGATTTTCGATCAGCATAAAAATCACAAACTTTACAGGGAACTATCCAAGGAACATTACTACACAGTTACAGTTTCATTGTACACTATTGGTTCGACAGCCATGTTGAATTTCAGATTGACATAAAATATGAACTTCGTAGAGCCCTATCCAAGAAACAGTTTTACTGAGAAAATGGCATATGAGAAGATCTTTAAATGTATTTCGCATAAGGTCCTATTGTCGTGCTATTAGTGTTGTTAGATCTTGAAACATATTTTCAATAGGGTTCCATGTTAAATAACATCATGCCATGGTTCCCATCTTGATTTTAGATTGGTACAAAAAAAAAACAATCTTATTAGAGGACCTTCTGCCAAAATACAATTTCACTGACTCGGTGGTATCTGTGAAGATCTTTAAACATGTTTTCCATAATGTCCTATGTTAAACTATATCCTGAAGTGGTAGTCAGCTTAGGGAATCATCCAAGGAACATTCCTACTCAGTTAGGATTCTATCAGTCGTATGGTTCCCACTTGAAATTTTAGCCAGTCAGAACACGGTGGTCATATGGAATTTTGCATCGGCATGAAAAAGGTAAACTTTAATTATACCGCGTTCTGAAGGAGTTAGGGTATACTGGTTTCACCCTGTCTGTCTGTCCGTCCGTCCGTAAGTCAGTCATACATTTCCGAAGCATTAATCTCAGCAACTACAAATTATAGTTTCTTGATATCTGACAGGTCTTTGTGTAGGTGATTATCAGATTTGTTACTTATTTACTTCCTGTTTGACGACTACGTGTACTTTCGCTTAATATATAGCAAGGACAGAAACATATTTTCTCGGCAACTAAAAAATCATAGCTGCTTGATATTTGGTAATGACTTTGTCTAGGTATGCCATACTGTGTAAAGCCATTTTCAGACTTTTCACATGTCCACTAAGTGACTTCCTGTTTGATGACTACATGTACTTTCTCTCTGTATAATGCATATAGCAAGGGCAGTAAATTTTCGATACATTTTTCTCGGCAACTTCAAATCACAGCTGCTTGATATTTGGCAGTGATCTTTGTGTAGGTATGTCCTCTCCCTGGTATGTCACGTTTTTCTCTGTAGTTATGTCACAACTTTTTGATATTTGATAGAGAGCATTGTCTAGGTATGCCATATGTGTAAAGCGATTTCAGCCTTGTTGCATATCCACCTCCTGCTTGACGAGTACAAGTAGTTTCCCTTAATTTAAATATAGCAAGGACAGTGAATTTTCATAACATTTTCTTCAGCAAATGCAACTCACGGCTTTTCATATTTGGCAGCAAGATGTTTCTAGATATGCCATACCGTTCAAAACGATTTCAAACAAGTCGTTAATCCACTTCCTGTTTGATGACTGCACGTACTTTCTCTTTATATATAGCAAGGGCTGTAAATTTTTGTAACGTTTATCTCAGCAGCTATGTCTTTTGATATTTGATAGAAAGCAGTGTGTAGGTGTGCCATACTGTGTAAAGCGATTTCAGCTTTGTCGTATATCCACTTCCTCTTTGACGAACCTAATTAGTTTTCCTGTATATATAGCAAGGACAGTGAATTTTCATAAAATATTCCCCAGCAATTGCAACTCACGGCTTTTCATATTTGGCAGCAAGCTGTTTCTAGATATGCCATACCGTGCAAAACGATTTCAAATAAGTCGTTTATCCACTTCCTGTTTGATGACTGCATATATTGATATATAACAAAGGAAGTGAATTTTTGTAACATATTTCTCAGCAATAACCACTCACATCTTCTTGATATTTGGCAGCAAACTATGTATAGATATGCCATACCGTCTAAATAGATTTCAGACTTGACACATCCATTTTTTGTTTATTTGGTATGAAATTTCCGTAACAGTTTTCTGATCTGCAGTAAATCACAGATTCCTGATTTTTCATATCAAGTATTATCTAGGTGGATTATATGATATGATGCATCTTCAGATCCATAACATGTCTGCATGCTGTTTATCAACTACATGTACTTGATCCAGTGTATGGTGTGAAATTTCCATCACAGTTTTTTCAGTAACTTTAGATCTCTAAATTTGTTACCAAGTATATCTACATGGAGTCTATTCCAGTTTGCACTCTTTCGGAGGGAAGGGTACACAGTTTGTGAGCATTGGCTCACAGTTCCAATTGTTTGTAAAGGTTCATCTAAGAAACATTCCTGAAAAGTTTACTTCCAATCTGTTCATTTGTTTCTGAAAAGATTGAATATGAAAAGCTAATGATAGACAATGATGACAATGGATGCCAAGTGATTCGAACAGTTCACACAACTCTTCTGATCAGGATAGCTAAAAAGAATTTGTTTTTTGGAACTACCGTTTGGATACCATATTGTCCACAGGTGACAAAAATGAGAGCCAAACCATTAAATTTTGCAACTATTCCAGTAAAGAAAATCAGCATGTTTCTTGTCTCTGTCTGATAACTACTATTAACTGGGGCCATAGTTGCCAAGCAGTCTAGGTACTGTAAACATGATTACTTCGCTGATGGTTTACTTTCCAATTTTCAAATTTGAACATTTCGCTTACATATAATTTTTGCACATGTAGCAGTAACAAAGGCATTATCTACATCATAAGGAGTATCCATGTAGGGGTAATTTTCAAATACGAAATATGCAAAAATAACCCCACGCATTCACATCAACATTTAAATGTATAGATACTAGTCTATTACTTTTATGGTTGTAAGTTTACATCTGACTTTGGACAAATGGAAAATAAAAGCTGAACTTGACTTGAACTTTGAACTGAACCAGCTACAGTTGGACCTCATTGTCTGGAAGTGGAAGACTGTCAACTTTATTTTGAATTAACCAACTATTCAAGTTGTTTGGGGCAATTTAAGATTCTTATTACTATGAAGGGAGTGTAATTTCACTTTGAGTTATCCATGTATAGACCATTTAACCAAGTTAAAGCAAACAAGGTTTGACCACTGGTTGATGTCAGTGATTTGCTCAATTTGGTTGTCATGATAAACCTCAACAGATGCTGAAGTGGCATCAAGCCCCACTCAAATAAATAATAACTATTATTTTGAACAGAAAAAACCTGACAGAGTGATTAAGTCTGAAAAAAGAACCATTTGTTAAGTGAATTATTTTATTGTTTGAGAAGTACAAAGTTTCTGCAAGAAAAATATAGATATAACAGTTGTAAATATGCAATGATATGAATACATCTATAATATAATACAGCCATAACAAATAACAAACACAACAGAAATCAAATTGTATGTACTCATGCTTATTTCATGTCAATGTAGCATTATCGAAATTTTGAAAAACTGTTCTACCATCTTTTAAAACTTGTTAAAAGGTCAATACAATGCATCTCTTTATTTTGTAACCTTCTTGACTGCCTTAATTTTTATAATATGCCAGGATGGTGTTAAAGCAAGGGAGAAATCTGTATAGAAACTGTGTACTGTACAGCGCTTAATTTTGGCGGGGGTTTTATTTTGGCTATTTTGGCGGAAAATTGAAATATCGCCAAAATTT
>JAOXYI010063209.1:0-12624 GCA_028566495.1 Lithophaga antillarum | reverse complement strand
TGTTTGGCCCAACTATATAAAAATGGGAGATATGGTATTATTGTTCATGAGACAACCATCCACTTTATAACAGACAATTTAAACTTTGCATGTATGTATGCATGCATGTCTGTCTGTCTATCTGTCTGTCTATCTGGATGTATGTATGTATGCATGTTTGTATGTATGTGTGTGTGGATGTATGTATGTTTGTTTGTATGTGTGTGTTGATGTATTTATGTATGTATGTATGTTTGTATGTATGTATGTATGTGTCTTTGTGGATGTATGTTTGTATGTATGAATGTAGGTAGATAGGTAGGTATGTATGAATGTATGCATGCATGTCTGTCTGTCTGGATGTATGTATGCATGTTTGTATGTGTGTGTGGATGTATGTATGTATGTTTGCTTGTTTGTATGTATGTGTGTGTTGATGTATTTATGTATGTATGTATGTATGTGAGTCGATGTATGTATGTATGTTTATCTGTATGTATGTTTGTATGTATGTATGAACGTATGTATGCATGTTTATATGTATGTATGTGTGAGAATGTATGTATGTATATGTGTCGATGTTTGTATCTTTGTATATATGTATGTTTGTATGTATGGAAAGATACCTTTAAAAATGCAGGTTTTAGAAAAAATCGACAAAATGGCACGGTTCCGCTATCACGGTTTCGGATATTTTTCCGCGCACGTTTCCGGATATTAGTTCGCACTCGATTTTCACTTCCGGGGAGTTAGCGGTTCATCAGTTCATATTGGAACATTAACTATCTAAGCTATTAACCTATTATATTGATTAGTTTGCAAATACCTATCTATATGGTAAGTTGTGGGTGATGTAGAATTTCCAATTATCACATTTCTAATCAGTTAATCTACGACATGAGGATGTACATGGGAGTGAATTTGTATCGCGTAGGTATGTGTTTCAGAGCGGCATATAAATCAGAGCTCTAATTTTGCGTATTAAATACTGATGGTCCACTGACCCATAAAATGTCCATGCATGATGTATGCATTAGTCATGTAAGATAGATGCCATGCATGACAAAAAGATGATTGAACTGTATCAAGATACCATGAATATATTCAAATAAAAATTTTGTTCTGGAATCATTGATTTTCCTTATTACACTTCAGAGGCTCCTATTTGCCACTTAATTTATAACATTAAAAGTGTTGAAAGTTGATTTCTGAACATAAACAATGAATTACTATGTCTTTGAAATAAGAAAATAATGAGTAATGGGAAAAAAGCCCTAACAATTTTTTTTTCTGTGGAAACCAAAAGTGTCATGATCTTATTTCGAAAAAATGACAAATGTGAAAATTGAATAAAATTCATAGATGTTTTGACCATGCATTACATGTTGTAGATAGATAAATGGCAAATCTAAATTACACACTAGTATAGATTATAAAGGACACTAGAAGGTTTATTTGTCATATGTATGTGAAAGTTTAAAATTTTGAAGATTGGTTGAGGAAAATGCATTAACCTGAAATATATGATGGTATGAAACCGTTTTTGCAATGATGACATTATTAATGTAGGTTACATTGCTAAAAACATTTAAACACTGGTCAAATGTTTTGAACTCAATGACAACATGCTAGCAATTGAAAATCTTAGCAGTTCCAGTTATTCTGCAAAAATGTCATGCAATTTTGACTGCCGCTCTGAAACACATACCGGTGTCAAAAATCATGCATATGGACAAAGAAATTTTAGATAAAGAATGCTAAGCCATATATAACAACACAAACATGATAGTAATGTAATGTTAAGAACTTGACAATAGCATAAACATTTTTCAAACATATTTTCTTTTACTTGTTGCCATTGCTGAAATTTTCGGAAATATTCGTTAGGGGCTCCGAAACCCATGCCGCGAGGATAATACACTTTGCAAACACAAATAAAAAAGGAACTACGAACATGACGAAAATTAAAATCTTATAGCATTTAATTTACATGCTAATTAGTAGTAGTAATATATATACACTGTATATATATTTTGAAAGTACAACGTGCTTATGTTTGGTCTACTGTTGGAATTTGTCCTACTGTGTCTTGTCATAGTGTCACTGTGCTTCTGTATATTATGGTCAGATATGTTTTTCTGCGTCGGCGTCATACGAATTCGTATTATCCATGCTTTTTCAATGTACATTGTGACAACACAATGCATGCTTACTAGCACGAAAACCTATAAAACGAGGATACATGTATGATTATCTGCTACATGCATCATACATTTTTCAAAGTTGTTGAAAAAAATAAAATTGAAAATTTTGTCGTTTTTATTTCTGCGATCCACTTTTAAGTCATGTTGGTCTAAAAAATAAAATACAGGTTTGGAACAGAAATCCTGAACAATCTTGTTTTTTTTCCAATCATTGTATTTTGACAATATTGCGAAATGATCATTGTCGGCAGGTGGGAAAATACGTAAGATATTGTTTCCAAAAATCTTTTTTACTTTTATTTTTTTTCCGACTGACCGACCTGATTTTCTCAAGAAAAAATCTGTAAACCAACAAATTAAAAAAATGTGGCCTTACATGTAAATAAAATTTTCAGTCTTCAGAGGCGGATCCAGACTTTTGGAAAAGGGGAGGGGGCACTTTTTGTGGACCTCTTGATTCATCGATTTTCTCTATTTCTAATGGAAATTGAGACCAACATTTACCCCATACTTTACCTATTTTTATAATTTTTGCTTCCATAAGGGGGGTCTGGATCTGCCCCTGGTCTTTTAATTTCAAAAATTTTAGTTAAATACTTTTGCACAGGTTTGACCAAGGAAATTCTAATTTTGTCTTTAAATGAAAAAGTTTCCCACTAACCTTATGTTAAATTGGGTTTCCGATTTCGTAAACTTTGTTGTTTTTCTGCTATCTTTATTGAATTACAAAAATCAGCGTTATATACATAATATTACTTACATAATTATCAATTTTGGACAACTTTTCTTTTTTGACAAAAAATATCTGTCAGAGAATAAAAAAGTTTCCCATAACCCTCAATGTTAAAATGAAAAATTTATGTGTACTTTGTGGAGATTTGGTGTTTTTGAATTCAACAACTGTTTCTAAGTTTGGAAACGGTTTCCAAATTCTGTGATTTCCCAAACTGAACTATACATGTACATATTTATACCACTGCACATTATTGTCATATTACAGTTATATGTTTCGGCAAAGTTGTTGGTGTCTTCAGTTCTGTCTGTGAACACATGCGTGTAGGTTCGTGCGACTTTTTTTTGCTTTCATGAACCAAACCAAGATTAGGTCGATTTGTAGTTTTTTCTTGAATAATTTCACATTTTGTATTGTTTGGGCCTTTTACGGCTTACTTTATAGTATGCAGCCTGGTTCATTTTTCAAGCCAATTAAGACCTTAATATTTGACCTGTAGAACTAGAGGTTTAAATTTGTCTGTTATCTAGTGGACAGGAGTCTGTCAGCATCCCACCTAAACGAGGTCACTCTGACCTACATGTACAGTATTTTTATTGTTGTTGGGGTACTCTCTGTGTGGATTGGGTGCACTCCTGTATGATTTTTATAGTGTGTCTTTTACAGCTTTTATTTGCTTTGGTTTCACCTTGGCCTCTATGTGGGGGAGGGTTTGGATCCAGCAAAACTAGTTCAACCCCACCACATGTTTCATGTGCCTGTCCCAAGTCAGGAGTCGAGATCATTGGTTGGTCTTTGTACTTTTTCTTTGTTTTTTGTAAGTTTTGTGTTTGCATTTAGGCTTTCTTTGTTTTTTGTAATTTTTGTGTTTGCATTTAGGCAGGATTTATCTTATTTTATGTATGCACGTTTTATTGATTGGGGCAATCTAGAGCTCTTCACAAGGAGTAGGATACCACCCTTGTTGAAGGCCTTGTGAAGACCTCCAGTTTTTGAAAGTAATACTGCTTAGTAGATGGGATATGGTCTCCTTGACATTTATTCCATATCTTCTCTTTTTATATTTCATGCTTTATTGACATACTTATTTTAAGTTAAGTTCTCAAGCACTACCATTATGTACACAAAAAATGTTGATTTGGTGTGTGAATGTGTCTTCCGAAGTCTGTCAGCGTCTCACCCAAATAAGTTAATTTGACATACATTTATCATGTTTATGATTCACTGAGTTGACTTAGGATGATTTTTACGTTCAAGTTTTTTTTCCTTAAATGCCCTGTGGCCTTCCATCATATTATTATACAACTTGTTATAGAGACAACCTGCGGTACAAGGCAAACTTTGCATGCATCTACATTCATTTGTAAATATCTTTAAACATAAACACATTGTATAAAAAAAAGAGAAAATATGGGGTTAGTGTCAAGGATACCATTCACAAGATATATGTACATGTATTAATATTTTTATCAATGAAAAATAAGGACAGTCATGTGTTGAGAAATATGATGTGAAAAATAGATGTATATTATCATTGCTATCTTCATTTAATAGTTCTTCTTTCGCTCTCACTTCTCTTTTTTGTGTGCTTGAGTGAGAAGATCAATGTCAGGAAGATAACCTTAGTTTTTGTAAGCTTTGTATTATATATATATACATGTACATGTATATCTACATTATACAGTACAGAAAGGGTGTTACCGTGATAAATCACCGTGATAGTGGAACCACCCTTCTTAGTGGAATTGCTGTAACTTTTTTCTCTGTTTGTCCAATCTTCTTACTTTTTTCTTAATTAAGAGTGTTAGTAGTGAACACCCTAAATGCAACAAAAAGTAAGAAGATTGCTCAAACAGCAAAAAAGTTACAGCAACCCCACTTAGAGGGGTGGTTCCACTATCACGGTGATTTATCATGGTAACACCCTTTCTGTACTGTACATTAATACAATGTTGCAATATATTCTACTTCTGTTTTAACAATTTCATTTCAGCTACTATGGAACTAGATCATATAGATGGTTCTGATCATTCTGAGGATGACAGTTCGTTGCCAAATGTTGATGAATTGAAAAAATGGACTATAAAGAAACTGAGAGGATGGTTACAAGCACAAGGCCTGAAAAGAAGTGGGACTAAACACATATTAGTAGAGCGTGTTTATAGAGCATATCAGAATTTGTTAGATTCAGACTCAAGTGTAAATGGCACTGACAGTGACAGTGACTTGGAATCGAGTAAAAAAAATGATATAGACTTTGCAAAACTGGACAGTGCCTGGACAACCGTCTCAACTGATAATTTACCAGATATATGTGACAAAGACATTGAAAATTATTTTTTATTTCAAACTAACCCATCATCTGGAAGACGTGCTCGTTTTCAACGTCACCTTAAAAAGGCAAGGAAGTTTTGTGCAGAAAACTTTCTGCGTGATATTATGTATCATAATGTGTCAGAAGAATCAACAGTATGCTATGTAAAAGCCAAGTGTAAACCATCTATGAGAACTATTGTGCATGTGGGCAATACCGGTCAGACAGCAAATCTTTACAGTCTAAATGTATGTATCACTAAGTCAACAGGGCATATCATGACTGCATATTGTGACTGTAAAGCTGGGGAGGCAGGACTATGTGCACATGTTGGTGGTCTGTTATTCACACTAGTGAAAATGAAAAATGCATGCATATCACAGGAGTATAGATGGGATCGGCCTAGACCAATACAAAGAAAACCAAGCCCAAAACGGGTTCATGAAGTAAGGTTTTCAACCAACGCAGACACAGAAAAGTTGCGTCCCTACCCTGACACTTTCCAAGCATCAGCCTGCAATGACCCAGAGATTTTTTTTGAATGATTTGCTTGAAGGTCTAGAAGAGATAAACCCAGGTTGTGTTCTCTATAAAACACTTATATCTCAACCAGCAGACATTTCGTCATTCTTGAAAATATTTGAACCACTTTTCATATATGCAGACTTTGTGGACCTGGACTCAGATGAATGTAAAGTAGGATTCTCAGAATTTATTAACAATCTGAATTTGAATAAGCATATTGTTGATAATTTAGAAGTTGGAACCAGAGGACAAAGTTTGAATAAAAACTGGGTAGAGGCAAGAACTGTTCTTATCACAGCCTCAAACATGGGAAGCGTGTGCAAGCGAAATAAAAGGCAACCTGACAACCTAGTTAAAACTTTGAGAGGCTATAATCCTCCACCAAACACCATAAAAAGCCTTAATCATGGAAATAAATATGAACGTCAGGCTCTGAAGGATTATAGGAAAATGCATATAAAGTTTTGTGGTGGGAATGTAGAATTACATGACAGGGGATTAGTTGTTAATCCAAAATTCCCATATCTTGGAGCAAGTGTAGATAGTGTTGTTACTTGTACCAAATGTGGAAATGGAATAGTAGAGATAAAATGTCCCTATGGATCGTATGATAATGCTGCAAAGCAGTGGAGAAATATGTCACCCTTGGAATGTGCAAAAGATGCGACATTTTTTTGTGATGTTGACGACAATACATGTAATTTGAAATTAAAACAAACGCATAATTACATGTATCAAATACAAGGCCAAATGGCCATTTGTGAACAGAGTTGGACAGACTTTGTAGTTTGTACTAAAAAGGGTGTCAGTTTTCAAAGAATTGAATCTCAATACAACTTTTGGCAAGAAAAAATGCTGCCGTCTTTGAGACAATTTTATTTATATGGCATGTTACCAGAAATTTTTTCTGACAGAGTAAAAAGAGGAATTCCACTTTACATGTATCCTGTTTCTTGAATAAACAATACACATAGTATTTAGAATTTCTACCCATATGTCGTTCCATATCAAACATGTAAAAAGAAAGGCAACAGCTCTAAAATGAAAAAAGTTTCACCACAATGACAATGGCAAGAAAAAAACATGTAAATTATTGGGTTAATTTCTCTTTACTTTTGCAAAATCAGGTTCTCTCTTATCATGCTTATTGAAATTTGTCGAATTGAAATTTTCATTTTTGGTATAGAATCATTGAGAATTTTAAAATGTTCATTGAAGTTTCGAAAAACTCCATATTTTCAAAAATATTCCTAAAGGTTAGTTCAGATGGTACAGAGAATTTTAGTTTAATATCTTAATTTTTTTGTTTGGTTAGGTATATTTTACTCTGTACCAAGGAAATGAGAGTGTTGTGTTTCTTTTATGTTCAGCATATATACAGACTTCTCTTTTATGCATATATGGCCTAAAAGGCCATGTCAGATATTGTCATCACATACAGTACAGAAAGGGTGTTACCGTGATAAATCACCGTGATAGTGATACCACCCTTCTGAGTGGAATTGCTGTAACTTTTTTTCTGTTTGACCAGTCTTCTTACTTTTTGTTGCATTAAGGGTGTTCCCTACTAACACTCTAAAATTAGAAAAAAGCAAGAAGATTGGACAAACAGAAAAAAAGTCACAGCAATTCCACTTAGAAGGGTGGTTCCACTATCACGGTGATTTATCATGGTAACACCCTTTCTGTACTGTAGCATCCCTCGTCTTTGTCATTAGCCATGTTAGTGTAAGCTTATCAGTTTTCATCGACTCCTATGAAACCACTGCCAATTTTGGCCAAACTTTGGTGGATTTGCATTTCTCTGTGCCATCCAGTCTGGCGGCCTTGGCTCTACATAGTGTAACATTGGACCCAATGGAATTTTTACATTTTCATCAACTCTAAAATGGTCTAGCCAATTTAACCAATTTTTAGTGGAATGGCCCTTTTCAAAGATATGTCCAGTTTTACCGGGTGCCATCAAAAATGACAGTCATACATGTTCATGTAGCTCAACTTAGTTTAGCATTGGTCCTTAGATGGTTCTCTTAAAAATATTGTTTGGTTTTGTTTGGCATCCAATATGGCAGCCATGGATATACTTAGTTTAACATTGTACCATGTGTACCCTATGGTTTTTTCAACTCCTCTGAAATAGCTTGGCCAGTTTTAACCAAACTTTGGTGGAATGGTCCTTAGATGGTCTTCTAAAATAAGTTTGTTTAGTTCTGTTGGGAGCCATCCAATCTTTCTGCAATATGCTGCATGTAAGCTTTCTTTTTGCAAGACTTGCATGTGACTTTGAAGGAGGCATTTGTATCCCTTGAACACATTCTGTTTTTTTTAATTTACCAGTACTTACAAACAATGTAGGCAGCAACTATCTGAATTTCAGGCAACTGTTTTGGGGAACAAAAAACAATTTTTATCCCGCAGCAAGTTAAATACATTTTATTTTATTCTTCCAATTTTAGCAAAACATGTACAGGTATTGACAGCTGAAGGATAAGCAAACTTTTTGTTCAACAAATTCATAGGCCCCCTTGAATATCAAAGGATTGATACTTATTACATGTACCTAATCAAATATATGTCAATACATCTAATCAAATTTTAAAGACGATAAACTAATATCAAAGACTAAAACTTATGGGACCTTATGATACATGTATTTGCTGTGTATGTATTTCATGCCCTACACTTCATGCTTCCTGTAGAAATAGTTTCTGAACACTGAGAAAAATACCCTAATTTCAGAAATTATTGCATGTTTGTATTATTGCAAAAATGCGCCAGGATTAGAATGGGAAAAATTAAAACCTGCATTTAAATTTTTCTAATATTATTCCATCACAATTTTACAAGAACTCCCAATTATAAAAACACCCATTATCATTGAGGGTCAACAATTCCCAATAATAAATGCAAACAATAATTTCTGAATTTACAGTATTTATCACTCAGTAATTGTCAGTAGTAAATAACTATGCACCAATCGAAATTCCATGTCCCTGTAGTAAATGAAGAAGAACCAAGCAATATTCAACATTTATTTCATTAATGGGGGCAAAAGATTTGTCCATGCAATACATAAAAATGCCATCTGCTCAGTAAGATGAGCCTCTGATAATGGTAAGGAGCCACTTAGTATCCGATAGTTTTTGAATTGTTCCATTTTCATTTCGACTACTATACGAGCTGAGGCAATACCTTGAGTCTGAAAAAACTCATTTGTGGTCATCTGTCGATACCCTGGAATCCTTGGTGGTATGTTAAGCTTAACATTTACTGGCAGTAAATCTTCAACTGTAAACCCCTTATCTGCCATTACCATGTCTCCAGGGCTTAACTTCGGAAGAAGGTCATCCTTTTCAAAAATGTATCTGTCAGAAGCATTACCACACCAAAGACGCGAGATAAAAGTAACAAGCCCATTAGGCGCAACACCAATTAAAAGTTTGAACGTGTTAGAATGTTTGTATTCTGACCAGGTAAGCCACTGAGCTGTGAGAGAAGCAGGTTTTTCTGTAAAAAGTTCTGTGCAGTCAATCACTACTCTACAATCTTTATAATCCTGAAAACTTTTTGGTAGATTGCACAAAATCTGCTCTCTAGATGGCCATGGGACTAAGTGTTTGGCATGTGCATATAAGAAGTTCACCCAAGTGTTTACAATACGAGAAACAGTTGTTTTAGATACACAAAATATATCTCCAAGATGTTCTTGTAGTAAACCCAAACGCAATCTCATGCATACTAACAGGAATTCATCTTCAGGACGCAAAGATCGTTTACGGCCAGGTTTCATTTTGTCAGACTGATGGTAAAGTTTCTCAGCACCGGCTGATCTTTTATCTCCTTCCCAGTAGTGCAACTTATCTGCGCCATGTTTCATCATGGTTAGGAAATAGTGCCAAAACATTGCAAATGTTACAAAGCCAGTGTAAAATCTAGTTTTGTCATCGTCCCCTTTCAGATCTTCTGGCATCATGTGGGGAAAAGTTGTTTGGGTACTTGCATCTGAACATCTTTTTTGATCTTCAAAAGTTTGGCTTGCTGATTCACAAGTAATTATGGGTTTAGTGTTTGTTTCAACATTTACTCTTGTGTTCAATTGGTTTTTTTCATCAGACTCACATACTGGCACGTTTTCTATTTCATCAGAATTTGATTCCTCAATCATTTGCTCGGCTTCATAAAGTATACATGTATTTAATCCAAAATTGTTTTCATTTTCCATTTGATGGCGTACAAGTGGTCTTCGTTTTTTTGTAACATCTTTTGGTGGTTTTGACGGGAATAGAGTGGGAATTGATGTATCTGTAAGTTCCCCGTCAAAATGTTCTGAACACACTCTGGTGTTGTCGTTTACTATAAGATTAGCCCGAACGTTGCGCAGTCGTCGTATCCATTGTTGTTTAATATGACTCCTGCTTTCTGCCATTGGAAGTCTGTGTAGAGTAACTTTTTTCCCTTCTTTAGTATAAGAAGCTGATGTATTGGAACATCCTGGCACACAGCAATATTTACGTCCCATCTACAAAATATGGTAACATAATTTAAGTATGGACCATTAAACTTGAAAAGGGATTCTATATATGGTGATTTTTTCCAGGGCAAAATGTGGACCAGAATATTTTTTATCCGAATTACAAGCTGAGGGGCTTCACAAGCCCAGCATGATACGACCGCAGCATGGTTGATGACAGAACACTACAAATAAATATCCTCCGAGTTTTTGCCTGACACAGTAATTTGTTTGACACGGTAATAGGTTTGACACAATAATGTCTGACACCGTAAAATTTTTAACACATTAATATTTATATAGAACTGAAACGAAATTTAAAAACTGCCATCAGAATTAAATGATCAAGGAAAATTTAATGTACACCTCAAAATGACATTTTTTGTTCCCTTCTGTCCCGTTTATCTCGAAAACGGTAAGAGATAGAAAAAATCGGCTGTAACAATTCTGGAAGCTCTCATTGATGAAAAAATCCCATCAAAATCGGATGAAAAATGAAAATTTTATGTACCCTTCAAAATGGCATTTGGTCCCTTCGGTCCCTTTTATCTCAAAAATAGTAAGAGATATAAAAAATCTGTTGGCATATACTGAAAGTTCTCATAGAGAGGAATCCAATAAAAAATCCCATCAAAATTTGATGAAAAAATGAAAATTGTATATACCCCCCAAAATGGCATTTTTCGCTCATTCAGTCTCTTATTTCTCGAAAACGAAAACTACAAAAATATGCTTGGGACAGCTTTAATTGCATTTGTCACAAGGAATCATTTGAAAAAAAAAAACATCAATGTCTGATGAAAAATAAAAAAAGTTTCAAAATTTAGGGCGTGGCTTTTTTTGTACCCCTCATATCTCATAAACGATAATAGAGACATATGGGAGGGGTTCATTCCTTTTTTTGTAAGGAATTCAGTTAAAGAAACCCCACCAAAATCAGATGCAAAATGACTAAAATATTTAGAAAATTTAGGAAAACAAGTCTGGACACACGAAGATGTCTAGCTTGAATATGCAGCTTTGACCGAATATATATGTGGACTCATAAAACAAGTTAATCAAAGAGACGTTCGGACTGACATGTACACCTTTATACGAATCCATATACCAAATATCAATGACCAACCATGCACAGTAACGGAGATCCAGACCTATTCATAAAAACTTAACGTGGTCACCGGACCATGAAATTGAGGTCAAGGTCACTTGACATTGCTAGACTGACTTGTACACCTTAATATGAATCCATATACTAAACATCAATGACCATCAATTGCACATTAATTGAGATCCAGACCTAATCAAGAAAACTGGACATGGTCACCAGACCATGAAATTGAGGTCAAGGTCACTTGACATTGACAGACTGAGTTGTACACCTTGATTTGAATCCATATACTAAATATCAATGACCAACCATGGACAGTAACTGAGATCCAGACAATCAGAAAAACTTAACGTGGTCACTAGACCATGCAATTGAGGTCAATATAAAAAGAGAAGATATGGAATAAATGTCAAGGAGACCATATCCCATCTACTAAGCAGTATTACTTTCAAAAACTAGAGGTCTTCACAAGGCCTTCAACAAGGGTGGTATCCCACTGTCACATGACAGATGACTGGCAGGTAGAGAATGACAAAAGGCATACAGACAATAAAATCGGTGATCCTAGGTATTATAGTTCTTAAGATATATATCAAAGTTTACGTTGCCGCCGGAAAAGTAATACCTATGTCTCGCTTTCGCGACTTTTCGTCGCAGGCGAGACAAAAACCTATTTGGCTCTCCCAAAAAAAAACGATAGGGAACTCAAAAATCAATCCCATGCCATAACTCATACTAAGGATCATTATGTTAAAATATCATTTGGATAGGTTCACCACAGCAAAAGAAAAGTTGCGGAAACCTATGTGTCCACAGACAAAAAAAGACGCCGACATTGCCATAACATAATACGACAGCAATTTTTTTTGCGGTCGTATAAAAAATATTGTGGACAAATATTTTTTATGTTAAAAATACAGCAATGCACCATATGTACAGTGTATAAACGAATGCAAGTTGCCCTAAATAAAACCACATTTCCAAAGAAAATTATTATGTAGTTTGTTTTATCATGTGTATAAAGAAAATTATCAAAATTTCAACTGTTTCAGTATCATTCATTGTTATTTTGTTTTTTTTTTTAAATTCTCATTTCCAAAGTACAACATGTACAAATTCATGAAGTCATGAAGATGGAATAAGAACTGACTTGATAGTTTTTTTAAATGTACTTTCATTTATGAAATACGTGGAAATTTTCATCTGTTCATAAACTTAGGCACGGACCATTTGATTTTCTTGGGAAGGAGA
>JAOXYI010063099.1:0-12628 GCA_028566495.1 Lithophaga antillarum | reverse complement strand
ACAACTGCTAAATTACTGGCGGAACAAAGTGAACGAAATCGACGAGTTAAAAAGTAATAACCAGCGGGAATTCTGGAAAAATATCGGGCAAATTGATGTTGGACAATACCGATAGAAGTTTAGCTGCAGGGTGGGACGTTAAGAAAACAACAGAGATGACGTACTTGGAGAATGGAAGAATTCTTTTGAACAGCTGTTAAATCCGAACACTTACGATTTTAATGATGAATATTTAAAAGAACCAAATTTTGTAACAGGTGACAGTAGTATAACAAGTAACGACTTTAACAATGAAATCAGTCTCGACGAAATAGCATGTGCTGTAAGAAGTTTAGAAATCAACAAAGCAGTTGGTATGAATGAAATCCCGGCTGAAGTTTTAAAATGCCATACAATTTTACCGTTACTGCATAAACTTTTTAATAAAGGTTTATTTACCGGTATTATATCTTCGATATGGACAAAAGCAATGATTAATCCTATTCCAAAGTCATCTTCTTGTTATTCAAGAGACCCATTATGTTACCGGATCACATTAGTTCCAGTTTGTTATAAACTGTATTGTAATATACTGAACAATAGATTGATAGACTTGGAAACTGACAACAATATTTTATGTGACTTACAAAGCGGTTTCAGGAAAAGCAGCAGTACCATAGATCAGCTAATGTCATTAACATCGTCATTAGATCTACTAATAGCGAAACATAAAGCATTTGGTGGTTTTCCATTCGGAACTTTTCCCAAGTTGTGCGACTCCATTGTTTGGAGCACTATAAGTTATGGGATTGCTATTTGCTTATTTATGCATAAATGCTGTCCAAAATAAAGGTCTACGTTTCTTTATAGGACTTTACACTCCCAATGTTGCCGTACCAGGAGATTCCGGATGGACAGCGACACACGTACAACAGTGGAACTCTGTAATGAACCAGTGGTGTAGACTGAAGAACATGGATACAGAAAGACTGAATCGGAACATCTTTGTTTGGGTAGAAGATAAAAGCTTGCGGTCACGTCAGTGTAAAAACTGAACTACAGTATACGACAACAATTTAATGCGAATAATGTGACAGATTGTATGAATTAGACATAGTAGATCTTATTAAAGAGAAATTCCGTGACATTCTTATGATCAAGTTTGAGCGGGAATAGTTAGCCAGTTTAAATAAAAATTATGCTTTAATGAACGGTAACGTTGCAAACAAGTTCAGGACCTAACAAACTTTTATTCGATCTGAACAGTACCTATACCGATTGATTGTTCCATCGCAGAGAAAAGCATTTGTGTAATTTCGGTGCGAAATAGCGCCAATCCGACTAGAAACTAGTAGAGTTGAAAGAACACCGGTACACCAAAGAATCTGTGAAAATTGTGATAATGTTGTTGAATCGGAAGAACATGTTTTACTAGAATCTCCTTTATATGACCATTTAAGCGCTGAATTGTTCGAGATTGTAAGTAGAGAATGTGATAATTTTTCGGATTGTCAAATTCCGAGAAACCGTCAATTGTTCTAGGCAGGAGAAATTCAACGGCTATAATAGTGCTAAAATCTGGAAGCTTGTTTTAGATAGAAGAAAACGTTTTATATATATACCTAGATAATTACGGTTTTAAATTTTCTTCACTTTTTAAGATTTTAGTACTATTTTTGTATTTTTAGTATATCGTCTCACATAATTCTTTCTAGAATGGCATTAATATTTTTATGCGTTTTTATATTTTATGTATTGAATATGTAATATTAATGGTGAGAAGTTAATAAAAACTATTTGCATATGTATTGTATCCTCTAGCCTACTTTTTATCCTCCAGACTAATTGTTGTTCTTCAGTCTAATTCTTATACTACAGTTTAATTGTTATCCTCCAGAGTGATTTTTATCCTCCAGTTTAACTGTTATCCTCCTGTCTAATTGCTGTTTACCAGTTTATTTGTTTTCCTCCAATCTAATTGTTATCCTCGATTTTAATTTTTATACTCCGATTTAATTTTTATCCTCCAGGGTGATTTTTATCCTCCAGTTTTATTGTTATTATCCAGTCTTATTGCTGCTCACCAGTTTAATTGTTATTCTCCAGCTTGATTGTTATAATCCTCCAGTCATTCTAATTATTATAGCCCTATTTCATTGTCCCCAGCTGTCCTTTGATGTATTCTGGATATAATTAGTTTTGTCACTTTTGTTTATGTGATTACAAATATTTTGTAGCTTTCAAACTTTAGTCTACATCAGAACTGCAGATGAAATATTTGTTATCGAACTGCATGTAACACTGGTATGGCCAAGTTTTACTGGAGACTCGAACACCGTTCAGCAGTAAAGTTCTGGTGTTTTATCTCTTAGTGAATACATCATATTGTCTTGAGATGCATTTGGTTATTTGAAGAAGAAATGTAACATAACAAACTATATGTTCACAACAACCTAGTCTTATCCTTTCCCTTTGATGACAAAACAAACTATATTTTTGAAACACTAAACAGACAAGAACTGTGGTAAAAGCCCAGATAACTCTTCGAGTCTGTTGAGCTGAAAAGAACAAAATGGTAAAAACAACGTTTTTAGTATATGCACCTTCAAAATAAAATGGAAGGAAGTGATAGTTTGCGAATTTCAAAATTTTTATTTCCTTTTCAACGTCGTAAATAATGATACCTGATGTTTACCCTCTATCATATAAGTATGAACTAACCACTACACAGACAAATAAAATAAAGAGAAAAATATCTTCAGAATTTTAAAGTATTAACTTTTGTCTAAGCGTAAAAATCCTTATTGGTTACTCCTACGACTGCCCAACTCTTCGGTCTCTGTACTTTTTTAAAGAATATATTTCGTATCATTTATAGGAAATATTTGTTGCATATTAGGGGTTTCTCAAATGGTATTAAGTACCGATCAGAGTACTGCGAGATTGTCTACATTTACACAATTTATTGTGAAGTTCCTTGCATTTGTTACTGTACGATAAAATTATGTAACACAAAAATCATGCAGACGTCAAGGTTACCTCAAAAGTGTAAAAATGGGGATCGCAAGTATATTTTGACATCCAATTCGTTTAACAAAGGCGTAGAAAATGGAGAAATTCTCAGACGTGTCGTGGATACTTGCTGTTAAAAAGGTTTATTAAATGTGTTTCATGTACAATTTCTGTTTGACTGTTCAGCTGGATAATTGTCCGGGCTTTCCTCCTCCAGTAAATCTCGCAGTCACGATGTACTTGTAAATTGCTGGAGATGAACGATAAACTTTAAATTTAATTTTACACAGTTTTAATCAGTTTAATAATTTTAATCCAAATATTTTTTTGTAACCTGAAGTACCATGCAAAAATCAAGGATATACTCCTTTTTTTTTTGGATACGAGGCGATGATCATCTTGTACTGTGCATTATATCAGAACAGAAAAATATATTAGACCTAGAAAACTTTAAAGTACACCGATTTACCGATTCACCGATTTAGTATTATTAATAAAAAGCAAGGTTTTATACTCACAGAAGAAAATTTTTTATTTTTTTTACAAATTTTCTCGGAATTTGAACGCATATTTGTAAAACAATTTTTTTTTTCATTTCTCAGAACTTGAATAAGATTTTTATATTCAAATAACAAATTTTTAAATTCTTTTTATTTCTCGGAATTGAAAACTTTAGTTTACGATTAATACAGAAAAATGAATCTCATTATTATTAGGGTACTCAAGTGAAACCAGAGAATAAAATATGAAATGTCTGCCGCCTACAAAGCCTTGTTTGATTGAACAGAGTTTCTCGTAACTGAGAAAAAAGAGTTCTATACTCAACCTTTTTACCTTAGTACTCTTAAAAAATTGAAATTTATGAAATTTCGATTGTTTTGAGCTATACTTTTACTTTTCTATACATACATGTCTGCTTGTTTCATCAAGTCCTTGGGTCAATGAATACAAGAGTAAGACATTTGTTATAGACTGAAGTATGTTGTATCAATCGTTGTGGTCATCGTTTTTTAATCTGACTTAAATGTTGGCTATCTTGTGAAAAATACAGTGTTGACAATTGTATAGAAAATACAAAATATAAGCAAAACTGGCAAGTGCCTTAGAAAAGAAACTCACAATAACACCTATGTATCTACAAAAGAACGTAAATACGGTCTCCATTCATAGTCAGACCGAACCTGATCTTAATTGCGCCCAGACTGGTAGGACAGACTTCAATAAAAAAATCACGGTGTTGTGCTCATTTCTCATAAACTTTCGAGATATTATTTTGAATACGTGTTTAGTTCGTCTCGAGAAGGACGAAGAGTATATGAAGAGTATATGCCCATGTTGATTGCAGGGACGCTTTACCTTCTACAAAATTCGCCTGCTCGCTCCTCAATAATAATAATAATCCATCTCTAGTTCCAGGACGACAATACAATACCACTGAATGATAAAAAATCACAGTTCATACATAACAACACCAGTACAGAAACAAAGCAAAACCTAAAGATTGGACAACAAAAACTACCACATACTACTGGAAGTGAGATCAGTTTCATCGGAAAGTAAATATATCCAGTCAGGAAACATCATATGAATATTTTCATAGTTGTATATCAGCAGGATGATGTCTGCAATTTTTAGTGGTCAAACAACTCATGATTGCGAACACAAAATGTTCAATATGATTATTCAAGCCTTGTTTGAGTATTTTACACGATAAAAGTAAGCCCCCTTGTCCAAAAGAACAAGTTCTAGAATACCGTATCAACTACGATTAAGGGGGTGTTAATACTCAATTCTGGGCTTTAACGGAGAACAATCTAAATGGCACATACCAAACGTTTGAATAAAACATTATTTCGTAGATTGATGATTTTCTTCTCTTCAAAAACAAATTTAATAAAATATTGAATGGTTTCAATTACTTTCAGGATTTGTGCCATTTATTTTAATACAAATGTATTATTAAATTAATACAGAAGACCACAAGTATTATATTCATAGAATTTTTATTAATTTCTTTATTTCTCTGGATTTGAACCTATATCCATGGAATAACATTTTAACTTTTTTATTTCTCAGAATTTGAATTTTAAATTCAAACAAATTTTACATTTTTTAATCTCTCGGAATAGAAACGATCGATTCACACTTGATATTCATGTACAGACTGTATTTCATTATATATACGGCACTCAAGTGAAACTAAAAGGTACAAATATGAAATGTTTTAAACCTAAAGCTTTGATAAACTGTGCAGAGGTCCTCATAACTCAAAATTCTTGACACTTTCTTGGGCACTCATGGAAGACGAAATATTGTATTGTTGAAGCTCATCCAAATTTGCTAGGACTCAATCTAAAAAATTTCTTATGAAGAAACACTGTTCTGGGTGTCATCCTCAGAAAGATTTTAGATGCACAAGAACCAGCAAGAAAACCACTGAAAAGCTGTCCTTAGATATTACTTATCCGAACGCACAGTTATATAAAAAGATAATTGCTACGTCATATCCATATCTGAATTTCCTATAAAATATCTTCTTGATCATATACTTCTATTATGAAGTCGATGGGACAGATATTATAAGACTACGCTTGAATATCCTATTGAGCAGAAAGTGGTTTACAGATAGTGAAGCATACAGTATTGAGGATTGCAGAAAAAAAATATACAAGAAAAACGGACGAGCTTGTGAGAAAGGAGTATCTCAGAGTAACATGTATATATCCACAAAGAAATGTAAATAATATCTCCATTAACAGTCAGGCCGAATCTGACCTTTTGTCCAGCAACTAGTGAGGTATTTGTGACTTAAATAAAAAAGATCTGACACTATTGGACTAAAATAGCGTCAAGTCTCACGTAAACTAAGCAATATTTTAGCCTACAGGTGCAGTTTGATCTAAAGAGAACTAAAAATACCGTATGTCTTAGCAGCTTTGGGAAAGATATTCTGTACAGTTATTTTCGCCTATTCCCAAGCTATGACCAAAGTAACAAATTGTTACCTTTGACATCAGATGAAGAAAGCGTTGCCACATCACCTTGTTTTATTCTTGTCGGAAGTTATTGTCATACCGTTTAATTGTTTATATGTTTGTCTTTGTTTTATTTCTGATCGTATTTTCTGAAATTAACATTTAGTAGAAATGTTTTATTTCTGATCGTATTTTCTGATATTAACACTGAAGAGAAATGTTTTATTTCTGTTCGTCCTTTCTGATATTAACACTGAGAAGAAATTAATGCAAACAGAGAAAAAGACCACGGATCAATTATGGACAGGTTGTGTATGCACTCAAATACTCTCCGTACTTGATGAACATAAGTAGTAGTAAACAGAAAATACAAAAATGCTTTAGAAGGATTTTTAAGACATAAATGAGCAAAAGTTGTATAAACTATCAACCTTTATTGCAATAAATATTTGTAGATTTACCCTGATCACAGTTATTAAAGCAAAAAACCAAAATGAGACTAAATCCAAAAATCATGATTACATAATAACAATAAAATTCTGCAAAAAAGAAATAACAAATAAAACGAAAATATTTATCATTTTGGTTTCAAAAATTAACCTAAAAAACACAATAACACTGTTTAAATTCTTTTTAATTTATCAAAATTACCTTAAAAAAGGTTACTAAATGAAAGGGTACTTGAAAATCACACTTGTAAGATAACATCTAACACTGCCATACATTATAAAACAAAGATACTTCAGACATATGTTAAAACACTTCTACTTTGAACACAGTCAAAAATAATAATAAAATTACAATAAACAATAATATGGCATCTTGCAAAATCTGTAGCGTCAAATAATGAATCAATTTTACTGTCATGGTTCAATATCTATAAACATTTATTTTTATTTAAAAAATCCTCTAAAAATAAAATGTCCTTTTTCTATATAAAATGCATGTTTTGTGATCTTACTACAATAGGATGACAATGAAACTTAATAAAAATATGAAATCGTGGATTATAGTGTCAAATATCTAAATTTTCATTTTGTGTAAAAGAGTGAATTAAGATCAAGGATGAGTATCTAGTTCTGGTAAAATGAAAAAATACAGACTCCAACAATTCCTTTGGAAAACTAAGGTATACATACTAATGTAGTCAACAACATTGAAGCCGATTTTACCATTTTGTACATGAAAACTACTTACCCCAAAATAAGTTGTTACAGGTATTTCATGCTATTTATTGTAGCCAAGTAGATTTGAATTTTCGATTGCAATATTGCAATAACAAACTTTTTATCTCAGTCAGGTTTCATCACTAACTTAACAATTTAACACAATTATGGAAGACTATATGAACCGAAAACAATCACTGAAGTGAATAAACGCAAAATTATCAAAATATAAAATTGCACGAACAATGTTTCACCATATGATCTAATAAAGAATCATACAGATGTTTCTAAGACAGGTCCTGGCTTTGGAATTACTTGATGAACTACAGGTTTTAAGAAGATATCCTTTGTTAACATATGGTAGATCACTGCAGCAGACTTGGAATGATCATACACAGGTTTTGATGGTGTTCTTGTTTCCATATCTCTTGACATTTTTCCACAAACGTCTGTTAGAATTTGAAGTAAGCTTATAGAATAATTAGTATCTAAAAGTTGATCAAACACCTCATAGAGACAGTACATAAGCCATCCTCCCTTTCCACAATCAGACCAAGCAATTCTTTCTGTAATTGAAAAACATACACTTAATATACTCAGTCACAAAACTTAGCCTGCTCTTCCAATGAGACATATTTCTATACATTATAGATATTCAAAAACGTTAGTTTATTTGATAAAAAGAACTATGGTATTTGACTTGTTCCGGAATTCAGACAAGATTTCCTGCATTTTATCTAAATTTGTGTCATGACCTTACGCTTTTCAGTATTTTTATTGAATTATGTACTTCAATAGTTTAAGTATAATTTTACCCGTTTATAGTTTTTTTTTTAGCTTTTTGTTTCAAAAGTTGAAATTTCCTCCATATTTTTATCAAGAGTATACAAATCGGTATACCAAAGGTGAAAGAAAAAAAATTACAATAGAAAAAAACCCTCTGGCTGTTTGTTTTATCGTCACCACTTATTGTTCTTACAAATCTGAATAACTAGGTTGTAGTACTGGTGAGACAGCTGGAGGAACATGCAGTATTTTTTTTTAAAAACTAGCATTTGAATGTCTTCAAAATATTTGTTTATTATTGCTGTGTATGTGGAGTGTTTTTGACTATTTAGAATAATATACAAAATATCTATTGTTAGCTGTGTCTGTAGAATGTTTAAAGTCCAACTGAATCATCAGCTGGAAACGATCTAGTTCACAAACGCCTAAGATATTACCTGAAGAACTTGAAAACATGACTAAGTAATCCTCAAAACAAGGAACGAGACAATAATCTACGGGATCTGCTGGTCTGAATTTGAACTGTTCTATCTTGTAATCATCTTCAGGCCGTCCATGCGTATCGGGTTCGCTGAAATCGTCGGGTCGTCCATGTGTATCTGGTTTGCTGAAATCTTTCTCTTTTCGTACTTTACCGTAATTTCTTTGTCCCTTTCTTTTTAATTTTACAGGTAAGATGTCATCATGGATTTGTTCGTACACCAACTCAACCTCAAAACCTTTGTCAATTTCAGCTTCTTCACCAGAACCCCATACACTTCGACATGCCTTTAAGACAAAATATGTCGGTAAATAACACAACAGAGGAATTTAATGTAACCTCGATTTTATAACATTATGACTTTCTTCATTACCAAGCTCAGTTCATCTAGACATGTTATTTAAAGTCTTCGTAACTGTACGTTCTCTAATGTAATAGTGTGTGTGTGTGTGTGTGTGTGTGTGAAAGTTTGCATGTTGTATATATTATCTTGTCTTTTCTGTTTACATGTGTATTTCACTGTTTATTATTTATTATTATGACTGTGTATATTCTGAATGTTGAGAAGAACTACTAGTAGCCATTGAGTGTTAGTAATCCTCGTTAAATAAATAAAGAATTAAATTAAATTAATGTATGTTCTCTTGAATAATTTGCGTTTAACGGTTACAGTGTATATCTTTCCCGACAGATACAATGACTGCCAACAGAATATCATTATGCCATGCATTTTTCATTATTAATCCCAACAGTATAAAATAAATAACTATTAAACTCAAATTTTAATTATTAAATTATCCATTTGCTATGTTCACTTTTTGTGAAAAAAGCAGTTCTACATACTGATCGGTACAAAAGCCCTGGAAGGACATTTTTTGTTACCACTTATTGCTTATTTGTTATAACTTATCTATTATTACTTATTTATTATGACTTATTTGTTATTACTTATTTACTTACTTATTAACTTACTTACTTGCTTACTTTCTTATTAACATACTTATTTAATAAAAGATTCAAAAGTGTATTTTTATGCCCCCCGCCCCCCAAACCAGGCAGCATTTACATTTGCCCTTGTCCGTCAATACATGTAAGTATTTGTCCCTCGAAACATTTTGTGTCACACATATACCCGAAAGTATTTGACCTATAGCCATAAAACTTTACAGAAATATTCATCTGCTTGTGAAGTTGTGCACCTGGGTTTTTGTGCTTGTGCCCGGGCCCTCTAAAAGCAGGGTCATAGCCCGTAATTTAGTGAAAATGATCTTAGAGAATTTAGTGTTGCGTATTTCTTTTAAAGTAAGTGACCTACAGCCATGAAACATTACAAGTTTGGTGTCAGTGTGTGCGCTGTAGTAAAGGAGAAACAGCCAAAATAGCTATCCCTATGGCAGCCAGAAACAATTGGTATTTTTTTGCTAATGGACGAACAGAAATAGATATTAAAGTGGGACATCGCTTGTGTTTTTTTGTATACATATTTGTCCGTTGTAGTCCCCTTCGTAACAAATACAGTAATAAGAAATAATAAATAACTGATAAGTTTTCAGTAATAACAAACAAGTTATTATAAATAAGAATCAACTACGGTGTATCGGGAATTTTTCTAATTTGTCTGATTTTCGCTATATTCGCGGATAAGTAAAATCGTGAAAATTATACCCCGCGAAATATTCCCTTTTATATACTTTTTATACGAAATCAATACGACATTACCATAAATCGCGAAAATTTGACGTTCTGAAAATTCAACTTGATTGTTGTGGACACATATCGTGAAAAAATCCCTACGTTAAAAATAACCCGATATACGGTAAAAACTACTAGGTTTTTAGTAACAAATAAGTACGTGTAATTATAAATAAGAAATAACAAACAACTAATAAATTTTAACAACCATGTTATGTACATGTATAATTAATTCCCCCAAACGTAGTTTGGAGACTTATTGTTTTGCTATTATTATTATTATATTATTGTTGTTTCTTATTATTATTATTCGTCCTGTTTTTCTTTCCACCTTGAACTTGTCCGCGGCAGTTCTCAATTAATTAATAACAAATAACAATAATTAAAGCATCATAATCTGAATCTATCATGCTGTACAATTATCAACACGGGCAATTCACGGGTTAATTGAAAATAGGCTTCTTTAATATTGCATTGATAAATGAGTTTCATCATTCACAAACAAATACTAGTAATGTCCAGTAGCATCACTGCTGGTATATATAGTCATTCATATAAACTAGTGCTTTGATTTATTTATCCAATAAATTTTGGTGAATTTTTCTCGATTACAATTAGTTTTTAGCAATGATGTATTTGTTACATGCAGTCTCTATTACACCAGGTACAAATTTTTGTAACAAGGAAACTGCATGTAATATGAATCCATTAGTTAGTGTCACAGACACACATTGTGCACATGTTCCTCAAAATGTAAGAGACAAAATTTGGAACGGAGATTATGTTGATCTAACCAAACTGTTAGAAAATGATACTATGCAGTCTGAAAATGAACACCATTTAGTAATAATTGATGGTAACATCACAATTAAACAAAAACAAACAGAAAAAAAAATACTGACCATTGAAACATGGACTGATGCCTTCTTAACTTATTCAAGTATTTATTTACTGAAGCATCCAGTTGATGCACAAGTTATTCTGAAATATATTAGTACAATTAGGCTAGGAGCTTCGAGGCAGCCTTCTATAGGCTGGAAGGTTTATGATGAGCAGTTTTGTTTGAGAAAATCTTAGGATTTCAGAAAATCTTGGGACATGATTGATGGTGAATTATGGCTTATTTACATGAACCCCTCTAATGTTCCTCACTCAGTACAAACTGGAAGAAATGTCAATGTCAGAAATGACTATCCTCATCCAGGATCAAAGTGTTATGATTATAACTACAAAGGCCAATGCACAAAGAACAATTGTACTTATGTTCAGGTATGTTTGAAGTGCAATCAAGCTCATACTTCATATTCTTGCTTTGCCAATGTTGTTATGGTGCAAATTTCAAGCCTGTAAATGTTAACAGGCCTAGAATTCAAGTACCATCAAATCCAGTCCGTACTTCTTATCCATTAAATCAACCAAGGCAACAGTTGCCGATTCCGAGTAAGCCCTTTCCAGTCTCAACCGGACAATTTAGACATTTGGGCATTAGGAAAGTTTCCTATTAAATTGGATGTTTTATGCGATATTATCACTGATTACCCAAATAAAAAAGTTGCTGAAGAATTGATTCAAGGTTTTTCATGGTGCACGTATTTCAGTCAGTGCAAAAAAATTGCGATCTGCTGAATCCCATAAACTTGAATTAACAGAAAAATAAATAAAGAAATTTTGTTAGGTAGAACAGCTGGTCCTTTTGATCACAAACCTATTTCAAATTTGCGGTTAAATTCTATCAGTGTAGTGCCTAAAAAACAACAGGTGGTTGGAGGATGATAAGCAATTTGTGTGCTCCAGCAGGTTCAAGTGTCAATGATTTTATAGATCCAGGAATGTGTTCAGTTTCCTATTCAAATTTTGATAATGCAGTCCAAATGGTTCAGAAGCTTGGTAAAGGCACAATGCTAGGAAAAAAAAGATATCTCAAGTACGTTCCGCTTGCTTCCATTATATCCAGATGATTTCTGTCTGACAGGTTTTTGTTTTCTGGGTAAATACTATATAGACAAATGCCTTTCAATGGATTGTTCACGTTCTTGTTCATTATTTGAAAAAAATTCCTCATTTCTTCAGTGGGCAGTACAGCGAGAAACAGGGTTAAATACATTGGATCATTATCTCGATGATTTTTTGTTTTTGGAAAATCTGACACAAATGAATGTTCCCTTTTGATGGATGGCTTTCATAGTGTATGTAATAGTCTTGGTATTCCCGTTGCCGAAGAAAAAAACAGAAGGTCTAGTAACAAAATTAACTTAACTTGGTTTAGGTATAGATTCCATAGAATTTAAGATATATATTCCCCAAGAAAATAATTTGATACTGAAAGCACTGTTGAATGATATTTTAGGAAGAAAGAAAGTTACATTAAAAGAGATGCAATCACTTGCTGGTTTACTGGCATTTTGTTCCAAGGCATTGCCAGCAGCTAGAGCCTTTAATCGTAGAGTTTATGGGGCAATGTCTGGGGGATCACAGCCTTTACATTCTATAAGGGTAACAAAAGAGATGAAAGAAGATGTTAAAGTATGGTTAACATT
>JAOXYI010063098.1:0-20320 GCA_028566495.1 Lithophaga antillarum | reverse complement strand
AAGCAACGCTTAATCAGATCTGTTAGTCTGGATTTTAGTTTAGCATGAGGAATGGTGGTATATAGAGTAGAGAAATCGAATTTTTTTATGCTGTTACAGATGGAAAGAGATCTAGAACTTAAAGTTTCAATCAATTCTTTCGGGTTTTCCAGTATCCACATTTGATTAACGCCACTTCTTGAGATGCTAGTGTCACAATACTACTGGGGACTCGTTTTGACAGCTGTTAGAATGGAAGTCAAAATATCTACAGAACCAATCTTTGCTGTCAGTAATTCGCCAAAATGATAAAACTTTATTTCGTTTTGTAAGGATAATTCATGAATGGAAAACGAAAAATGCAATGAATATGAATACATGTATATACAAATGAAAAGAGAAACTCTACTCATTGACAGAACTTTATGCGGGATTTGGGTGGCGAAATCGAATAAAAAAGCCCTGTAAAGGTATTATATCTATGAGTTGGAAATTTTAAAGGACTTTTAATAAATTGAATCTTTCACAAAATTATCTTTGTAATATGTGAACTAATTTTAGACTATTTGTCTTGAATACGGACAGGAAAACTTTGTTGTGCAATATAAAAGTTGCAGATGACAGTTCCGGTTACAGTTTCGAAGTGCCCTACTCAGAAAATCCTTTATAAGGAAGTATGTTCATGTTTGATATTTGTGTGTTCAATGAAAATCAAAATGCTAGAAAATTCTTCATACTGAATGAACAGAATCATGGTAATCTTTGGGTTTCAACCTTATTACATAGGTGAAATGTGTAACGATGACACACTAAGCTGTTCATTTTATTTCCAGTGGAAAAAAATGGAAAATAGTGGCTTTCTTTAAAAAAATATCTGAAAATGTCTGTTGATGGGAACTATGCAGTACTGATTTTTTTATTTTTTTTTTTTGGATGAAAATATATTGAAGTATTGAAATATGAAGTGCATTCTTCATCTCTTCAAGCAATTTTCATATTGTGTGGCTGCAATATTTAATGCAGTGATTTAAAATAAACGTATGATACCAATTTCAGTGCTCACTACACGTGTTTCTGGAATAACCTTCATCAGATACCTTGTGCTATTTCTATTCGCAATCAGAAAGTCAAAACCTGTTTCATAATGAATAGCTGACCTCTTTTTTAGGTAGTAAACATATAATTAATTTGAATTAAATAGTTTTTAACATCTATAATGAAACTGCATTTTAAGAATTTTCATAAACAAATAGCGCTGCATGTAATAATTCACAATTTTAATATAAAATCATGTGCAACCTGTATTTGAGTGTTTTCAGTAAAACTATTTCGGTGTCATAAGAGTTATTTTTCTTTTCACATATTTGTTTTTAAATTGGAGAAACATCTAAACAGAAAGTGGGGGATGCAAATCTCTAAATGATTAACACAAGAGTTATCTCATCCAATATTTAAGCCAATGATCAGTTGAAAATCAAATGTATATTTTGGTAGCCAATTTTCACTAAAAATCTTTTACATAAAATATCTCTCTGAAATTGTAATCTGTAATTGTCTGAAAGATCCCATTTTGGACATGCAGGGATTTTCCAGACGATTTTTTTTTCCTGTTTAATATGTAGAGAGAAAATACGTCGATATATTTTCATCTTAAGTATAAAGTTTTACATGTATAAGTTAATTAACGTTTTTATTTCCAAAATGTATTAAATGAATTAGATGTTTTCAGAAGTGATCGTCATTAATGTGTAGTACATATCTACCTTACACTGTTTTACAGATTTGACATCATTTCAGAGCAGCAAAAACATTATAAAGCAATACATAAAAATGTGATGGACTATTTATAAAATAACGATTACAATCTGGTAAGGCATCTAAATGACTTCTGAGATAAATTTTTATTCAGTGCGCTGAATAAAATCCTAACATACCTAACTCCTAGCCCTAACTGTGACACCACCGCTACCCTGGGAATAGAGTTCGTCCTCATTCTTAAAATAATTAGGGAACACCTACCTGACAAAATCCTCACTATACTTACAAAAAAATTGCTCTATTCCTCGGTGGTGTTGTCTGTACAGGTCCAGGTGTCCCGTAGTTCCAGTATTGTGTCGTCAGGTAAGTAACATCTCTCTTCTTTCATAATACTTTTGGTTCCTTTCGGGGTAAATTGTCTCTGGTAACAAGACCGTGGCCTACGTCGACAAAGGTTGATCTTCTCTTGTAGAGTTGATGCTGAAGGGTGTTTTAGGTATGAAGATGGGGCACCAACAAAGAATAGTCTGGGATCCAAACAGTGATAATCGTAGCATTTCTCTTCCTTATTAGTTTCAATGGTTGAGGGTATCCATATTCCAGTTGGTTTTGTACAGTCTATTTCTTTTGTCAGTGGTGTAGTTGGTATCTCCTTTTGTTTTGTCGGGTTGCCTTTAACAGATAAATTTAAAGGTTCTGTTTGTTCCGTAGAAGTTTGCTGGTCAGGTTTTATAATGGATAAATCAATTGGGTAAGTCAGCATGGTAGAAGTAGATGAGGCTGGTGATGAAGAAATGGATGACTGGACTGTAGTTGTTAAGCTAGTGGTTGTAGTTGGTAAACGTAGAGGAGTATTTTGTTCTAAAGGTTGTTTTTTTATTTCTGGTGCCCTAGGTACAGGTGTTGTTGAAGTTGGAGGAGGTCTTGCAGGTGAGGTTTCTGGCTGAGTTGTTGGTGTTGGTTTGTCCTGGGTGATGAATGGGGAGTCAGATGGTGAATATAACTCACTGCCTTCCTGGTTGTCTTCAGCTGCAGGTGACATCAGGTATTTGCTGAAGAGTTGCTCTGATGGAACGGCAACCTCTGGTGGTATATCATTCTCCAACAGTTTCCTCATAGGTGATGGTGTTCTTGGTTCATTCAGTAAGTCAGCAAAGTCTGGCATCTGGCTGTCCAAATAGCTGGTCATTTCTCTTACAGATGCAGCCATTGCCCAACTAGGTGTGCGAACAGGCGTAGCGACAATGGTCTCCTGCATTTTCTGAGCTGGTCTGGTTACGACCGACAGAATACTTTGGTTGGGTCTAGGGGTCTCAGCTGGAGTAAACTTGAGATGGTTACTGTGGGTCAACTCATGTTTCCTTAAACGGTAAGCGTCATAACTGGAACACTTCCAGGGGCAGTACTGACACTGGATTTTGGACCCATGCATATGTCGTCTATGCTTGTTTAGTTGACGGCCAGATGGAAATCTCTTGCCACAGTCTTCACACTGGTCTGTCCAAACTGGTCTATCCATGGTAATACTGCAAAATATAATATAGAATACTGTTAGTCCATTGTACACATATCAGTTTCAACTATCTAAAAAAATAAAATCAATATGCTGCTTCCCATCTGGTTCTTTCAGCCTCAGTAGGTTCCCTTAACTAAATATCATAAAGATGACTAAAAACTTCTGTAGCTCTGCACCATTTCTAGCTTTGGTTTGGTACCTAATAAAATCATTGGTTACATGATTCATTTTACATTCATACACATCACACAAACATTGGTAGGTATAATTCTATACATTGTACTTTACTGGATATGAAAACAAACCGAGTCACTGGTCTCATGACCCATAACTTTGAATGTACTTCGTCACATTCACTGCCAAGGTTTAAATACACTTAAAACCCCAACACTGGTATTGTGTCTTGAGGTTTCTGACATAAGTAAAAAAACATTCTTGGTATTCTTGCCCCACTTGAACACCATCAAAAATTTCAAACTAAGTATTAGGACTTTGACACTACAGAGAATGCCCAAACAACTTGGACACTTTTCAGCCTTAAATCCATGCTAAATGCAAGAGATGAATATATACATATATATAAAAATAAATTGGGATCACTGGTCTTGTGCTCATTACACTATATTCTATTTTACCACGACAAGCTTCATAGTATTTGATTCTCTTGATAACTTGATCCAGCGACAAAGCCACTACATCAAAAGTTCACATTTTAGAATTGGTTACTCACACCAAAACTGATTATACATGTATTTATACTAACACTCAAAAATACAAAATTGGTATTTATAAAATAATAATAATTAAAAAACAAAAAACACTTTGTCACTGATCATGTACAAAATGATTCATAAACACTTATGGTTTGACTATGTAAAAATACATTCAAGGTAACTGGATATTAATATACAACTATGATCTTAAATATTAATTAACAAAAACGTCTGGTCTGTCAGTTCAACTTCCAATCATTTATTTGGTCGTCCCTCGGGTATGGAGGGCAGGTTCCCCTTGAGGCTGGTACCACCTCTTCATATATCCAATATATGGTTTGAGTCTATTTACATGTATAATTTTAGGCTTAGTCCTAGGCCCTTCTTGTATTTGGTAAAGGACATCTGATATCGCCCTTGTTACTGTATATGGTCCCTCCCATCTAAATTGTAACTTAGGACTGCGCCCTTTGTACTTCCTGGTGTCCTGTAGTAACACCCCATCCCCAACTTTATATTCCTGGGAGGTACAGGTCAAATCATAACGCTGCTTCTGGCGGTCAGCTGCCTTAACTAACCTATCTCTGACAATTTCATGGACCCTATCCATGCGGTTTGTTAAGGTTTCTACGTAGTCTGGTAATGACTGAGCTTTCATGGTGTTTGGTTTCCCAAAAATTAGATCTATAGGTATCTGGACCTCTCTTCCAAACATCATGAAATTTGGGGACTCCCCCAAAGTATCATGGGGTGATGATCTGTATGCCAACATTAAGAAAGGTAGATATTTATCCCAATCTTTCTGGTTTTTTGAGACAAATTTACTCAGCATATCTTCAATAGTTCCATTAAGTTTTTCCACTAGTCCAGAACTTTGGGGGTGAAAGGGGCTATTTCTTGTTTTACTGATGTGTAGTTTACTACACAACTCCCTAAATAAATCTGAAGTAAACTGGGGCCCTTGATCTGAGTGTATCTGAGTTAGCACACCATAGCGGCAAATAAATTCACTAACCAGCTTTTCTGAGACAGTTGAGGCCTCTACATCCGGTAAAAGCATAGGCTTCAGCAAACCTAGTAAAATAGTCAGTGATTACTAGAATATACTTATTTCCACTATGGGTCATAGTTACTGGCCCTAGCAAATCCAAGGCTACTCTATCAAGTGTCTCTCCTACAACATAGGTTTTCATTGCACCTCTGGTATTTTGCGATGGCCCCTTACGACTTTGGCATTCTTTACAACGCTTACACCAGCGTTCTACAAAGAGGTTGTAACCCACCCAGTAAAATCTACTTCTGACACGAGCTGCTGTTCTTTTAATACCTAGGTGCCCTGCTAATTGATCATTATGGAGAAGTTCTAAAACTTGGTTCTTATAGGAACTGGGTAAAACATATTGTAAGGAGTCTACATTTGTGGTGATGTTTATCCATTTTCTGTACAAAATTCCATCGACAATGGTGAGCCTATCCCATTGTTTCCAATAGGCTTTGTGGACTTTACTTAGGTGAGATATTTCTTGCCATTTTGGTTTTTCTGGTTTGTCCATCCATTTTAATATGGTTTTTAATACAGGGTCTTCTCTTTGAGCTTTCAATAGCTCGCTTTTGGGTTTACTTTCCACCCAGTTGGTAGAAATCTCATTCTTCTCGGTTTCATATGGTTCTGGGAACATTGCTCTGGTTATTGGGTGGTCTGCCCTGTTCCGTTCATTTTCTTGGGCTTCTCGACGGTCACAATGAGTACAGTCATCACAGGGTCTCCTGGATAGACCATCAGCATTGCTGTGCTTTAAACCAGCTCGATGTTTTATGGTGAAATTGTAAGTTCCTAAAATTTCTAGCCACCTGGCTAGCTGCCCTTCTGGGTTTTTAAAATTGGTGAGCCATGTAAGTGCTCCATGATCAGTCCGAATAAGGAAGTGAACCCCATATAAGTAGTGATGAAAATGTTTAACTGCTTGTATAATTGCCAATAATTCACGCCTTGTGACACAATACTGACGCTCATTTTTGGACAGGGACTTACTAAAATAAGCAATGACATGTTCCTTGCCATCTTCACCAATTTGAGACAAAACAGCCCCCACCCCAGTGCCACTGGCATCTGTGTCTAAGATAAACTCCTTGTCAAGAGAGGGGTATATTAAGACTGGACTGGTAGTTAAAGCTTTCTTTAATAAACAAAAAGCCTCTTCACACTCAGAGGTCCATTTATAAATTGAATTCTTCTCAGTGAGCTTATGCAGGGGCTTAGCTATTTTAGCAAAGTCTTTAATAATATGAACAGGTTCCTAGAAAACTCCTAACCTCCTTGACTCTGGTAGGAATAGGCCAAGTTTCAATGGCTTCAAGTTTTGATGGATCAGGTGAGATACCTTCACTTCTAACTACATGGCCTAAAAATGCTACTTGTTTCTGAAAAAGATAACATTTCTTTGGGGCAATCTTAAGACCAGCCTCATAAATTCGACTGAAGACGCTCTGGAGTCTGGCGACATGCTCCTCAAATGTTTTCGAAAACACAATGATGTCATCAAGGTAGACGATGCATATCTCCCATTGAAGACCAGCCAAGATGTATTCCATCAAGCGTTCAAAGGTAGCACCTGCATTACACAGACCAAATGGCATACGGTTAAACTCAAACAGCCCTTTTGAAGAAACGAAAGCAGTCTTTGGTGCATCTTGTGGGTCCATAGCACATTGATAATAACCGCTTACAAGGTCGAGGGTACTGAACCATGTATTGCCTCGTAGTGCATCAAGAGAATCATCTACCCTTGGTAACGGGTAAGAATCTTTGGACGAAATTTCGTTGACTCTCCGGAAATCAATGCATAGGCGGATAGAGTTATCTCTCTTTCTAACAACAACAATTGGGCTTGCCCAGGGTGACTGACTGGGGCGTATTATATCATTGTCTAACAGTTTTTGGATCTCGTCTTCTACTTCTTTCCTTTGGGCTAACGGTATCCTCCTGGGTGCTTGTTTAATAGGGGTTGCACCATTTGTGTTTATTTTATGATGTACAATATGGGTGAGGCCTATATCATATTTGGACATTGCAAAAACACTTTTGTTTTTAGCAAGTAAATCTTGTACCCTCTGGTACTGATCAGATGTTAAATGATCCCTACATCTGTCAAGGGTGATTTTAAACTGTGGTGACTCCTTGGTTTCATCACCATTAGGTAGGTTAGTTAAAATATTTTGGTCAGATATTGGTTCAGCCATAGCTGCAAAGGTATTCTTATAAATGGTCTGAGGTTGACCAGTAGTATTCATCATTCTCAAGGGTAGCCCATAATTATCTGTTACACACCAGGTTTTCGCAACTAAGACACCCCTGCGTTTGAAGGGACTCTGCTGTAGAGTCAATAACCAAACTGGTTCCGTTCGGTACAGTTTTTACTGGGTTTGCTTGTACTATCATTTCACTCCTAGGAGGTATGGTTACCTTCTGGTCTATGGATATTCGGAAGAGACTAGGTACTTGACTCTGCAGCTGGCATTCCACATTCTGGTTATTGAGTTGTAGGAAACGACTGGTCACGTCAATTATGCACTTATTCTTGGTCATAAAGTCATAGCCAAGAACAGCTGGTATCTCAATGTCAGCCACTAACATTTCTTGATAAATAATTTGATTGTTTATTTGGATGGGGATGGAAAGGACTCCTAGGGGCTCTACTGGACTCCCGTTTGCCATTCTTAAATTAGTATAGTATGGTAATAACTTATTTTTTACATGACCTGGTAATTGGTCAAACACAGAGGTATGTAAAACGCTCATGGTAGAGCCAGTATCAATAAGACAATGTACAGTTTTATGAAAAATTACAGCAGTCACAAATAAACCATCATGATTATTACCCTTTATCTGAAGTAAAATGGGTCTGTTAGTTTCAATCTGATTACTAGCTGAAAGGTGACCCTCGCTTTCAGCCTCTAATGGTTTCCCTGAATTTTGTTTGACTGGCTGGTAGAGTTATGCCCCTGCCTATTTTTGTTATCAGGGGTTTCTTTATCATGAATCTGATTGAAGGTATTATTCAGCTCCCTCTTTCTTTTATGACAATCTCTGATCAAGTGTCCTGGTTTCTGGCAATAAAAGCACAGTCTAGGGTTCTTTTGTACTGGTGTGGTACCATTTGAGTTACTTTCATCAAATGCCTGATATCTAAGTGTTGGTTTCTTTTTGCTTGTATAAAAAGCCTCATATTTTAATGCGAGGTGTAGAGCCTCATCTATTGTATCTTTGTTGCCTTGGCATATTGCCCATTCTAACTCATGATCATTAAGAGCATCTCTAAAACTTCTGTATGCCAGGCTATCTCTGATTTCTGGGGATGCTGTAGGATAGGCTAGTCTGACTAGTCTCTTTATATCCTGGGCCAATTCAGGGAGTGTTTCACCCTTTTTCCTGATTCTTGCATCTATCTGAGACCTGTACATCTCTGTCTGGTTCTGAGGTGCAAACCTTTTAGTTAGAATAGTTACTAAGTCTGAATATGATGGGGTATTATTTGTATTTACATCCCCTAATGTAGCTAAAGCAGCATCTTGCATACAGGCTATTAATTTTAATGCTTTAACTTCATCTGACCATTGGTTGAGTTTTGACACAGTTTCAAAGTGGACTTTATAGTCAGTCCAGCTAGTCTTACCATCATATGCATTTGGTTTTGTAAATCCTATGTTCGTTTGACCTTGCACTCCAACAGCATTAGGGCCATGGTTTGGTTCTGGTTTTGAACCTACTGGTTCCCTACATTTAGGTTGTAGGTTAGCTATTACAGTCTGTCCAGGTTTAACATTTAAAGTTTGGTCATTGCTAGTTTTCAGCTCTCTAATACTAGCTGGTGTGGTAACAGGTTTTGATATTGGTATGAAATTACAGGTTGTTGAGACAGTAGTTTTATTAGTAGTAGGCATCCCTGTTTGTAAACAGTTTCTTATTGGTATATCATTTGCACTCTGGTTATGCAAATTGGTACTGGTACTAGACAACTGAGGGGGGTATACAGCAGAGGTCTGGTCATTATCCTTGCCTTGACTTACTGAACTTGCATCCCTTTGCTGGGAGAAGCTTGAACTCAGTGGCTGGTGGTCACCGATTGTTACTTCTGGATTGAATTGACCAATCATTTTGGTAAAAAGGGACTCTATTTGGCTGGGTAGCTGATTTATTGTGTGTGAAAAATCATTTAAAGTAAGTGAAATATCCCTTGTATGGTTTTCCCACCTCTTGTCAATGTAGTCAACATGGCTATTGAACTTTTGGTTTAAACGGTCAATGTGGTTCTCAACTGTTTGGTTCAAATGATCAAAATGTGCCCCTAAATTTTGCACAGTTCTGTTGGTATTATCCATTTGTTTTGACAAAATTTCAATTTTTGAATTCAGAATATGGTAGTGGTCTGGTATTTGTAAAATATTGTCTCCTGGCATAGGTACTTCTGATGGTAGAAGTATCTCAGGTGAAGTAGAACGAGAGCTTATGCGGGAGCTAATTCTAGAAATTTCTGATTCAACTTGGCTTCTGTCACTCATTTTAAATTTTGTGACTGTAACTTTTTATTTCAGGCAAGAATAATGTTGTACAGAGAAAAATTCAATGAATTTCACAACAAAAAAAGTTTGCAAAAAAAAAAACAAAATCACAGAAATTATCTCCAGAGTTGGGTATATACACGTATCCCACCGCCGGACACCAAATGTTACGGTTTGGGTCTACCCTGGTTTCGGGATAGACACAGGACCTAAATGTTATGGTTATGGTATACCCCTGGTTTCGGGTTATACATAGAACTGCTGGTAGCGCAGTCTGTCACTGAACGGATTGGCACTGGTTACTCTCATTGAAACCCATATAGTTGACTATTTATTTGTACAACAGAAAACAAGATTGTTATAAATTAACAATAACAATTTATTATGAGAAAACAGTATATATATAACAATAAAAATCCCCCAGAGCGACGTTAAAAATAGCGGGGACCCCCCTTTGGACTGGGCGTAGTAATGGCATTCATCGTAGTAAATATGTAGGTCACAGGTCAATTAACGTAAACAAGGGGGCGTACTCAGGTCTGAAGTGATCCTGGTAACGGATATTATATCAACTGCGGCTTGAGTCGCTCTGGTCGAATAGGGTATGGTTTGTTAATGCCCTGGTATCGGGTCCGCAGTCTCAGTGGTCAGCAGACGACGCTGGGTATTTATAGTAGTGACCCACACTGGCCCACCGTTACTATAACATCGTGGGAAAGTGGGCCGCAACGAGACATTTGATTGGTTCTAATCCCACCAACTTCCGCCCCACAAAAGTAAACATGCGCAGTCATACATAAACAAGGAAAATGGCGCACTATACGAAGATTCAACACACTTGAATCAGAATAAGGGGAAATATGGGCTTAACAAAGCCTAACCTAAGGGAAAACGAACCCCGGTTACAATATATTGTCCTACACTAACGAAAGTGAAAGGTAAGAACAAACGACAAGGGATTTATAGGGAGAACTAAAGCAGGGAAATGTCAAATGTCCGAGAGGTCCCCCAATGGGCAAACAGTGAGAACGAACTCTGTCCTACGATCCCTACTATAAAATAAACAATATTTACATACATTAAGAGATAACGCGATCGCGGTACCTGCAATAAATATAATGTTCAACAAATGTCAAATAGAGTCCATACAATCACACGCGCACGATGATTGCTGCTCAGTACACAATGAACGCGAACTCGGCAACAAACAACAAGAAGAAAGAAAGAAAAAAAGGTGCCTGAGCAGCAATAGAAAGAGAATGAATAATAACATACATACAATCCTAGCATATCTAACTCCTAGCCCTAACCGTGACAATATTATACATTACACAAAGCAGAAGCATCAGAATACGACAGTACAAAATTAAATAACACGTCAAACAAACACTAAGTTAACATGGAATAGTATAATTCAAAGAATCTAAATTAAACATATTTTACAATGAATAAAAAACGTGGTAATTCAATTGTGCCCCAAAGGGCTAAACTACAACTGGTGATCATGCAATGCTGTAATCCTTCAAGGTATTAACCTATTGAGTCGCCTGATGGAGCAAATTGCAATACTTATTTTCAGTCTATCTTGTATTTATCTCTGTGATCTGATAATCTAGGGCTGGTTCTGGGTACTTGGATTTTTATGACAATAGCGCTTTTAATAAATTTACTCAACAAGATTATCAAAACTTAACTGGAATCATCACTTCTAAAACTTTATGGTCACCATTATTAGTTGTTTGCTTACGGTTTTTTCTTGCCCAACTGGTTGATATGTTTTCACTTTCATAGAATCATTAATTACCCCTCTTAACTAATTATAACTAGTATACATTATCGATTTTGTTTAATTTTTTGTTTCGTTTTCTTTTTGTTGTACTGCTGTGGGTTTGTAATTAGTATCCTACTGTCGCCTTAGCTGCTTGACTAGGCTGCAGATACTAGAAAGGGGGAAGAATGAAACATAATTAACGAATTAAGCTTACTATGTCCGAAGCATCAATTCCAAACTCTTCTTGACTCCCGTAAGTTGTTCGTTTTTGGTATTCAACTTACTTCGTGCTTGTGATAAGGAAGAAAAAAACCACACACTTATACACAAAACAAATTACTGTGATTGATTAAATATTAAGTAACATATAGAATGATTTTTGTAATCCCAACTTTTGTAATGTCTACTAAACTGAATAAAAATGTATATTTCATTTCAGGAAAAGTTTAAAAGAGAGTTCAAGAATTTATGCAGATGTCGCAATTGTTGCGGTCCTAAGAGGAAGTACAGTAATTATTTAATTTACGAAAACTCTGACGATCATAATCGAAAAACCAGTGTCTTATTTAATTGTAGTGATAGTAGCCGTGGATCCAGGAATTCCAGAAGGCGAAGACGTAGTGTGGGATTCGCTAAACCCTGCATTCAATCAACGCAAATGTAACTAATTCCTTTCTTAGATACAACATGTGAAACAGTAACATAAAGGTATCTGGTGAGTGCAGGAATGTACATGTAGCATATTGATTCAAAATTTATATTCTAATGAAAAAGTGTACATCCAGTTACATTATCCATGCATAATTATATTGCTTGTGATATCGGGTAGTTGAATAACATGTACAGCCTAAGATATAAATCTGAAATTTCTCATGAGATCAAGAAAAGATAAAGAAAAAATTTGTCTGTGTCAACTACATTTTGACTTTGTGAACATACGTATATACGGATATACAACATAAAACGTTAGAACAAAAATTTGTTCACTGAATTTTATTTAGTTTTCAACATAATGAAGATATTAATTTTAAACTTTTTTCTGTGCCTAGAATGCAAACTCCATTAGTATTATATAACTTTTCTCACATAAAATCCTTTACAAATCCTAGGGCTTAATATCCGTCCAAGAAAATGTTTTGATAGAAAAAGCATCATATCATAATGTTGTTATTATATTTTCTTCATAGGTTGCACCCCATAATGATATCACGAACCAGTCCTGAACGTTCGATAGAACATCTCAAAGTACTTGTTTTTTTTTTCTATAGAAATGTATTAGTAACAGGTAAAATCAACTTGATTTTCATAACTTCTTGAAGAATATATTAAGTGATCTACATATATTACTACGAATGCAGTAAGGAAGCAAACATTTTGTTGACATGGTGGCAGACGATTATAATGTGGTCAAGATCGAGAAAAAAACACGTGTATTTTTTGTGGGAGCAATGTGTTTTTCTTGTAAAACTGCTCTTTGCCTACTTGCTTTCTGTTAATGACTTCTTTTAAGGTCTACGTCAGTTCATTTCTTGAAAACTATCTGTTAAATCATTATAATTTCGGTTAAGAAATCATGCAGATTTTGGGACAGAAATGACTTCGCTCAAAATCGTTTCAGTGTAATTCAGTATGAATAGATATTTATATGTAGGAAAACAATTTTAACTAGGTGTCACTGGAAATGAATGCTACTTTCGGTCTTGCCTTAAAATGGGTTTAATTTCTGACGCTCAAGTTAAAAGAAGTTTTAAAAATTCAAATAAATTTAAGCTGACTTTATTGCTATTACGCCATAATTGGCCTTTCAATGGCAAAAGTACGCTATTAGTACCGTTTGTTCAATTTTTGTTTTTTGTTTTTGTTGCAAAAAAAGTTTTCTGTAACAATCTATAAAATGTCTAGCCAGTTGTTCAGATTGTATTGGTAGTTGACCCCTGAATCACTGTTATATTACACATTTCATAGATTAGAGATAGATATATTTGGTTATTATGTAAAAATAAACACGATAAACGAAAATAATTTGTGAAGTCCAGTACAAGTAGTAGAAATACTCCTTTTAAACAGAATAGAAATACTGTACATCTTTTCAAACCAGGTATGCAGAAAAAAGTATGCTTTGTCATTAAACATAGGTATGTATAATGTCAATATACATTTATATATCAAATGTAGATTGATGTGTAAGTCCTGTGATATCATCTAACTCCTGTTATATCATATGGCAGAAAAATCGTAGATTCTGTGATATAAGGCTAAAAAAATTAGTTTAAGTTACCGAAGGGGAGTTATATGACATGATGTAACTCAATAAAATGAAATTCTGTGATAAAAGGTGTAAGTAAAATTTTAAATTGTTAAATTACCAGACCGGTGCATGTTGAAGTGAAAATTCTCTAATATGCGGTACAAATGGAATTATATATACCTCTTAAGGGTAATATCCTGATCCTTCTCCGTCCAACACGGAAAAAATAGCCATTTATTCCGTTATGGACGGGGAAGAATCAGGATATAGCCCTTCTTAAGCGGCCGTTCATTTTGCTTCATGTCAGTTAATTAGGTTTGTCCTGGATTGAAAAACATCTATTAATTCATTAATACCAATCTCAATAAGGAAATGAAACCTATTTTAAGACATAAATGACTGCGATCCATCAATCTCTATCAAACCATTTCAGTGCAACTATATATATACTTGTAGCTAAACAATATAACTTTGTTTGACTGGGATTGATTGACCCCACTCGTTCTGGTCTTGAAAAGGGATTGCTTGCTTAGCTGAGATTAAAATAGTTTAGCCGTGTCAATTCAAACCGATGTTTTAACCCTAAAGTAAATTGCTAGTATACTGTACTGGCGTAATTCAATTCAAACTTTGCAAAAACAGGTATATGTTGTAAATTATATGCTGTGATTTTGTATTGTCTTAAATTGATTGCATTTATGTTGAATTAATACTTGTGACAGAAGTTTGGTATCTAGATTAAAAAAGGGTACATCGGAATGATATTTATGTGTTTTTTTTTTTTCGGTAATTACATGAACAATTATGTATTAAATATAAACAGTATATTTCAGTTAAAATCTGAACAACAAAAACAACACGGGATGAAGATTTTTTTTACTAAACTATGAAGTCACAGAGAAAGCACCTAAGCTTATACACTACTTTTTTCATCTTGTTTGCACTGGTCGTTAAAAACCTTAATTCTTGGTATTTACTGCAATTTAGTTATATTTATATATAATATTTGTACAAAACATTTGATAATTATTTAGTGTGTGTGTGTGTGTGTGTGTGTGTGTGTGTGTGTGTGTGTTCACATACATTACATACCAATTTTCGCAACACGTGATATGGAGCCTCTCTGTGAACAAAAATGACATTTTTATGTTGTATTTGATGTCGACAATAAAACTTATATTTTACAATGACTAATTAGTCTTTGTTTTATTTACACAACTACAGCTTTGACAAGAAAATATCCATTTCATTTTAAGCACGCTACCTTTTATTATTTTTATTTTGTTTTCGCCATTGAATAGTTTATTCTCTCCACTGTCACGGACGTTAATTTTTGCGTTTACAATAATGAAAGGACAACTTTAAATTGTTTAATACTTCATGAAATACGTCGTTTATCATGTTAACATCTATTGTGATATAGTGCTTCCCTTTTATAAGACCCCTCTGACCAGAGGCCATCACCCTTACCAAAGGCCACATCGCCTACATTAGGCATTGTTAGGGTAGTACTAGTAATTCGTTAATAAATTATCCCCACTAAGAGAGACCACCTATTCAAGTCCAAATTTTCAGCGCAAAAGGGATGGACTCATGAAACGAGGACTGTTGTGAATGAATGTTATGTTACTTATGCTTCCGTTTTCGTACTTGAAATTACAGTATCGTCTGTAATATCGAGAACCAACGTACCTTACACATCAATTACGGGAGATCGCTAGATTATTGCAATGTACAACTATCCTGCATCCGTAAATTTCCCGATATAAACTCATGTTGTGGCAATAAGCATAAGTAACATAGCATTCAAATTTGAGCAAATCCGAAATTGTGTTTACTATGTACTACATAAAAAGAATATGTATTGGTAAAAACTCTTGACATTAGGAAACCAAACACTGACCAAATGTCAATACAACTTAAAAGTAATTAATACTATAAATACCTACAGATATCGTTCTGTTATACATGTATGTTGTATTCATAAAGAAAATTAATAATCACTACCAAAAAAATTAAACAGTGAGCACATTGACCGTTTTCCTTAGAAAACCGCACTCAAGTAAACCTTCACTTCCACGCCTTTTTCTAGTAAATCTGAGAAACAACTAAGAAACGGTAATGAGAACAGCTCTTTATTTCCGATAAACTTTTTTTTACAGATTCCTAATAGCATGAAAATCGTAAAAACAATTTCAAATCAGTTTAGTTCATTAAACTTCGTATAATTCTCGACTTGGAAGAATCCAAACAATGATCAAATATCAAGACAAACTGAAAACTAATTAATACCATAAAAGCCTACAGATATCAGCATGTTATACATGTATGTTACATTCTCCAAAAAAACAAAAACAAAAAAACAAAAAAACAAAAAAAAATATTACCAAAAAAATTAATCAGTGAGAACATTGACCGTTTTCCTTTGAAAACTGCACTAAAGTAAACCTCTACTTCCACGCCGTTTTCTAGTAACTTTAGAAACAACAGAGAAACGATAATGAGAACAGTTCTTTATTTCCGACGAACCTTTTCTTTTTACAGATTCCTAATAGCAAAAGAATCCTAAAAACAATGTCAAATCAGTTCAGTTCATTAAATGCCGTATAATTCTCGACTGGATATACATTCCAACAAGATAAGATAAGTAGAACTTATCTTAATGCGACAGAAATCACTTTCAGCTACTCCTCAGCTTTATTATGCGTCCATTTTTCACTGGGGCAGGAAGTTGGATTTTCCGGTGAGAATCTCTGACCTTCAGTAGGAAAACTTGCAATACTTGTCAACTGAGGTTGGAGTCTAGCATGTTAGGCTCGAACTCATGGCCTTAGTATTGACAATCCGGTGATCAATGGTACATATGCTTACGCAACTCAGGCACCAAGGTCGCCAAAAACAATATCAATTATTAACACATATTGAAAATGGAATACTCATTCTTAACCACCAATTTATATTTAACTGATATAATGCTTGTTTTAAAAGGAGGTTAATCCACTGAAACAACTGGTATCAGTTGTGGTAAATCGAGACAGTCAGTCTTGAATCTCGTTTTTTGGGGAGTTAGTGTTGACCTATTTTTTTAGGTGTGGTGTTGTTAATGTTCTTCTGTTCTTATTGTTGTCCCATTCTGTCTACGTACGGATTTTGGATACCTCTTTGGTAATCTTCTGTATTTATGTTACGAGATTTTTCGTCCACAATTTACTTCAAAACTTTTAATATCTATGAATAGTTTAAAGGACAAATTGGGATAAGTGCTCTGTTTGGCTTCCTTTTTCGAAGTTTTTCAAATAAACATTGTATATGCATATGTATTATCTATAGACATAAAACTGTAAGAAAAATACAATTCTCCTCCAACTTTTCACTATTACGTCATAGTGACTTCAGGAAGTTGTGGGTTTTGCTGTTTCTTCGAAAAATTCCCGAAAAAATGCTAGTTTTTTGTAAATTTTTGGTAAAATAAAACGCCTGAATTTTGCGCTGTTTAGTAGCAATCTGTAACGTTTTGGTCCTTTTAATGCTTTTAGCGCATGCGTTTAACAAGGTGAAACAAATATTTCATCGATTAAGTGGCCTGTTTTAAATAGCTAATCCATTAGGCTGTGTAATTACAATATTAGTTTTAAAACATGTTGCAGTTGAAAATTCACGAAAATCGGGGGCCTATTATTAGTCTTGTTCTTTATTAATTAAATAATCTAACTATTGTACGAATAAGTTCTTAATCCTTAGAAATCTTAGTGTTTCATTAAATTGTGAGGCAAAAAGAGTCGTTGATGTCATTACTTCGGGTTATTAACCCGTACGTTGAACTAGGACCATTTAAAGAGATTCTTAAAATCAGTACAGTTAATGCCAGATACACATTTCATTTATAAATGAAAATTTCAAATAATGGAATATTTTCATACGAATTCTTTATTTTTTCAATCCAATATTAAAGGAAAAAAAACAAAAGAAAAAAGACACAGTCAGAGAGAATGTTTGCTTCTATTTGTACCTTTTCTAAAAGCATTCCGCCATTGTAATTGAAAGCCAAAAGATATTCACTACTTCCATTTAATTAGGTACACCCTACGTCTGTCAGTCGGAATTCCGTTATTTCGTCAACGTTTATTAATTCATTAATTGTCCAACATACTTTTGTTCCTTATGACTACATCCGATGCTGCGTAGCAAGTAAATCGAATTGTAATTGCTTCGAATTCAAACAATTTCAATTTAGTCAATAAATTTCAAACGTTGGATGTCGTTACATCAGTGAAATAATCTGGTTGTCAAAAATCAATAAACAATCAGTCGTAAAACAACCAGTGAAGTAAGTCACTCAAGTGTCTCAGTAGAAATGTCATAATGACCGCATTAGAATTAACACAGTTGATTGTCCAGTTAAAAAATCTTAATCTGCTATCACCAGACTAATGCATGTTAGTTCTCGTAAGTATTTCCTGCTGACAGATACAATAAAAACAAATACAGTTAAGATATTTTTATACTGGATATATTGGCATCAATTTTGTCGGTCTATTTGGAGTCCAAACAAATTTTTTTCATTCTACAGGGCTTGGAAAATCGCTACATTGTATCCTTATTCTATATAGAATATATAGGGAAAAATTGACTTTTTACACGCAAACAGTCTGAAAACCCCTTGTAAAAAAATTGATATTTATGCTACAGTTCTCTGAAAAACTAATATATTATAGGTGAATTTATATGCTTTCTAAATATGTAAAAATATTTGGGGGTACTCGTGCTTGATTTCGTTACACAAATATTTGAAAATAGCCCAAAGGTTACAAAATGACAAAAAAGTTTACGTTTTCGACGTCATGACTCAACGTAACGTAATGAATATACGGAGAACGTCACGTCTGCAGTCACCGTTTAAAATGTAATTACCAACAAGTTAAATATTATGGAAAATGATGGCGTGTCGAAGGTATGCTACAGAACTCTAGTTTTTTCAGTAGGTGGAGCTAATCGATATACATCCGAATACCTAAAAAGTATTGGGTACCCGTGCTTATTTTTAGTTTATCTCTGCTACAAAATATGTGCTAATTGGACCCTTTTAGCATAGAACATAGGGAACATGCGACAACATCGGAAAAACTTTGAAATAGGATCGATGCTATCCTACAGTTTTGATGAAAAACTAATATTCTATTGACAAATTGATACATGTAAGCTTTCTTAAGATATATATCCCCATCTTGGGGTACCTGCACTTGATCTTTTGCTATTGATTATTGAGAGTAAGTTTGAGGTAGTAAATGTGATCAAAGTTTGTATGCAGCGTCATGACAGAAGAACGTCATATGCAGAAGTACAAATGTGTACACAACGTTCATCGGTGAACAATGGGCCTTATAAAAAAAGTTAACTTTGCAGAAGTAGAAATGATACAAAAATGTATAGTAAGCCGTAATAAACAGCCACAGAAACCTGATTGAATTGTTGGGATAATTCATTATATTATGGAAGTACTATATATATTGTATGTAAAAACCTGTGTAAAAAATTAATAATGGCAAAATGATGAATCTATAATCATACTGTCAAAAAGAAAAAAAAACCCTGAAATTTGTTGTAACTGCTGTGAATAGTATATGGTTTTACCAATACATTGTAAGAGGTTTTCGTTAAAGGCAATACATTGTATATTCAGTTGTGGGGTTGGTAGATTGTGATACGATTAGAATCACGAAAACTTTAGAATTAAAAGCTTTTTCATTATGTAGTACAAACATACATGTTGCTGGTAGTCAATTCAGAATCTGTTTCAAAGCCATACAACATTACACAATTGTACAGGATTCCATTTTATTTGTGATGCATGTTATTATGGAAGCGGCTGCTGGAACTTTCTTTCTTTCTTTTTTTTTTTTTAAATAAAATGCATAAATTGGTTATATTCTATGTCACCGTCAACAGCAGAAAGCTGGGTAATATCTGCATCACAACCTGTGGAAATGCAAATAAATATAGAAAACTGGAATCTTAACATGTACTGTCTACCTTTCTACATGATTAAAAAAGGATCTTGAAATAAACACAAGCTTTATCATTTTTATAATACATACGCAACAAATATTATGTATGGTTGAAGCCTCCCTTTTATCGCATTAATCTATCATACCTTTTGACCGTGAATGTCTCACTGAAAAAGTCCTAAACCCGCCCCTGCACAAATTTTACATATAAAAAATATAATCTGTGGTAACTAAGTTTTTGAGTATAAAAGTTCTATGTAAATCACACTTGATTACCAGGTGCGGATTCAGATGAGGTTGCACTCCTCGTCCCCTAAAAAATCGAGACAAAGACATATTTTTCTCTGAAAATTAAAACGTAAAGCTCGGAAAATTCAATTAATAACATGTCCATAGATGAAAATCTTGCAACTGCGTCCAGTTACTGCTTATACATAATATTTGCGAACATGATTTATATCTCGTCAAACATATATTATCAAAATCAGCGTTCGGTAAAATTTATCCTTCATACATGCAAGTATTATCAAATATGATTGATTGTCTACCGTATTGTGCATTTAGAATATTGTTATCTACGCAATATTGCAGAAATCTTGTAGTTTTTTTTATAATCAAAGTGTCCATGACATTTTGTATCGATATTAGAAATCAACGATAATGGATCCCAGTAGTTTCTTCTAACCGAGACAAGGATGAAAGCAACTTGTGTATTTTAAGTAAATAGTTTTAAGAGAGAGAGGGCGAGAAGGGGTGTGTGTGTATGGGGGG